>CAUYRH010118582.1:0-10804 GCA_963574655.1 Perodicticus potto
TCCTGGGCTCAAGCGAGTCTCTTGCCTCTGCCTCCCAAGTAGCTGGGACTACAGGCGCCCGCCACAACGCCCGGCCATTTTTTGGTTGCAGCTGTCATTGTTGTTTGGTGGGTCCAGGCTGGATTCGAACCCGCCAGCTCAGGTGTACGTGGCTGGCGCCTTAGCCTACTGAGCCACAGGCGCCGAGCCGCCAGTTGGGGTTTTTTTTGTTTGTTTTTTAAAGGATAGTTCACTTTTTTTATTTCTTTCTCATTGCATGTAAACAAGACATTCAAGTTTAAACAAATTTAATTTCACCTTAGTTCCTAAAACTGACTTTTTTATCCATCTATTTGTTCCCCACAATGTAACCTTGTCATCCCTGGAGCAGGTTTTTATTTTGTTATCTTTTTTTCCTTGGGAATACTTGTTTCTAAAGGCCAGAGTGCTCAGGAGCTCAGAGCTGCAACTTTCTTGGGATCAAAATGGCCGCCTGATCCTGCCTGCGCAGCTTCTCTGCTGCCCCTGAACAGAGTCCCTTGGTCTCAGACACCCTGATCCTAATCTTCTCAGTCAAACTCCAAGACGTGCAGTGTCAACAGTTAACAGCAGCCACAAGTCCATTATCTCTATAGGGTACAATTACTTGGCTGCCACCTAGACTGTGAGGTTTTTGCAGGCCCCCCCAAAATTCATATCCTGAAGCGAGAGACTAATCAAGGCAGGTCCTCTTGGCAGGGACATTGAAAGGGTGGATTACAATTGATAGGAGTTTTAATTTGTGAGGACTTAATCTGATCTGCTTTGGGAGCCAGATAGTGTAGATGTACTTACTGTCCATTTTCTCTGGGCATTCTGTGAAGATTCATTTGATTGCGCAGTGATAGTATTGTTATAAGGACACAGAACTTTATTACATGACTCTGCCCCTATCGTTCACCTGCCTTACTGCCCAGAGCGCCTCTAAGGATACATTCAGCCTGCATTGTGGTAAGGGGAAGGATGACTAAAGCCTCAAATTGTGTGGGGCCTCGAGTCTGGTCTCTTGCTTGCTGAAAGTTCCTTTTGAGGAAGGCAAATGCTGAGTCTTTTCAGGAAGCACTTAACATGCAGCAAGAAATGGTACTGGTTGGCCCTTTAGCTGACAAAACTTTTATGGCAAGAACTTAGTGGCACTAGAGAGATGATGTTAAGGGCCAGGTCCTGACTGGCTGGCATAAGTGAAGCTAGGGACTCAGGAATATATAATCAAGAAAGCAGAAGTAGCACGGGCCACGGCACCAGTCTGTGCTCTCACTCCCTCTTTCTCCTGTTGAGGAAAGGGGCACTGCCCCGGGGGCAAGGATTTCCCTCACTGGCTTGCTCAGAGTTCCTGAACACCTTCTCGGGCATTTTCTCCTGAGGCTAAACACGCTGTGCCACATCACGACTTCTATCAGAGGGGAGAAGCAAAATTGGACATAGATGACCTCACCAGAGCAGTGTTGTTTTCAGGTAAAATAATGCCCTCTGTCACACCATTTAGTTTATAAAATTAGACTTACCACCATGTTAGTAATTTAAATCAGTCTTATCTTAAATCAGCAGTTCTCAAAATGTGATCTGAGGATCTCTGTGGGTCTCTGGGACCTTTTTAGGGGTCTGCCAAGTCTTTCCTTCTCCAACAACATATCTGTGAGGCTGGAACTTCTTCATCTATATTTCAGTCAGAACAACATACTGCAACAGGTGGAACACAGATGCAGATACAGGAATTCAGCTGTCTATGAAGGCAGACATTTCACCTCTTTGTTTTGGAGAATATTATTTTTTCCTAAATACAAAGAGGGTGCCAAAAATGTATACACATTTTAAGAAAGGAAAAAATTGCATAAAATTCATAATACTCAAGTCATGTTTGATTTCTGCAATTACAGGAAGTGCTTAATGTGACTCGTATTCATCTTTTGATTAAATCACCCTTGATAGCCGTGGCATCACAGCTCACAGCAACCTCAAACTCTTGGGCTTAAGCGATTCTCTTGCCTCACCCTCCCAAGTAGCTGGGACTATAGGTGCCCACCACAACGCATAGATGTTTTTTTGGTTGCAGTTGTCATTGTTTAGCTGGCTGGGGCTGGGCTTAGTGTATGTGGCCAGCGCCCTACTTCCTGAGCTACAGGTGTTGAGCCCACAGATTTCTTTCTAAGAAAACATAGACTGTGTGACTCTTCAATTCTCAGCATCATCTGTGGATAAAGCACCTGCTGGGAATGATGGCGTGCCCCATCAGCCTCACTGGTTTCTGTAGGAATCTGTGCTAGAAAGGAATGAGGAAAACAGCCAGTGATGCTGAAAGAGCAGGTGCTAAGAATGGATCTGGTGTCCTTGCCCTTTCTAACCCTGGAGATGTATGGCTATTATGAGCAAAAAAATACTTAACTAGCAAAAAGGTCATCACTTGCTGTCAGCAGTGCAGCTGAGCAATGAAACAGCAACACAGGGTCTGATATCAGCCTTGGGTCCAAGGTCCAGCTCAACCACACCCAGGCGACCTGGGCATATTACTTACCCCAAGCCCCAGTTTTCTAATTGGTGAAAATACAGTTATGCCTGACCTATCTGCTTCATAGAATTGCTAATATATTTAGATTAAGTGAGATTACAGTTTTATTAGTTGTGTAAAAGGCTTTATAGTACAAATAGGGTTTATTCTGTTCTTTGCCCCTTGCCCTCTGGACTCACGAGACTTGTGTTTTTTCCTCCAGGTTACCTGTGCATGACAGACGAGTGGTTCTCTGAGTTTGTCTATGAGGTGGTGGTGGACCAGAAGTATGTCCCTAAAAAGGTGCTAGCTGTGTTAGAGCAGGAACCCATTATCCTGCCAGCATGGGACCCCATGGGGGCTTTGGCTGAGTGATATTGCCTCCAGCTCTTTCCTCTTCCCACCAAACCTGAAGTAGCTGCAAAGGACAGATCCAGGGACTGAAGCCAAAGTCACACAGGTGACTGTGTGTTCCCATAGGACACAGTCAGACTCTTGGATTTCCACTCTCTTCCAGGAGCTTCTTCGGGGAAGTGTGCTTTATGCTGAAACAAATACTCTTAAAGAAAAAAAAAAGGGGAAAGATCAGGTCATACTATCCACTCTCCTCATCTCCAACAGCTCAGGATCTCTCAGCATTTTAATCAAATGTAATTGTTTGTCTTAACTCTGTCAAAACGGTTTGATTCAGTATCTGTGTTTTGATAAGACAGGAGAAGATGAGCAATTGAGGTGTACGGAGAGCAAACAGACCTGCTCCTTGTTCCTAGAGTAGGGTGGGGGGAGGGTTTCCTACAATTCAAGCTCTCAAAACTGCATGCTGCCTGACAGTCTCACTGTCCTTCCTAGACGGCAGTCACTGAATTCAGTTTTTTAAAGGTAAATTTCATGTGCCTCTAATAGCCCAAGAATGGGAGGTTGATCAGGTCTGACATGATTCCTTCCTGTTTCTCGGAACAGTGGGAGCACAGCTGTACTTGAGTCAGGTTTAAGTAGAGGCTTAGACTTAAGTGGGGTGAGAGAGCAACCAAAACCTTATCATGATCTCAATTATAATCATTAGGGGGAGCTCTCGCCTAATAGTTTAACGTCTGCCTCTGGAATTGGGGGTTGGGTGGGCAGGGAAAGGTGATATCCATTCTTTCTGACAACTAGATGGTGCTGAGTCGCTTTTGAATAAAACACTTTGCTAAATGAGAATAAGTTGGCTTATTTGATCTAAGAATCTATAATAAAGAAGGTAACCATGTGTCTCACTTTCTTCAAAATAAAAAAAAAAAAACAGGAAGACTTCCCTGCTTCAGCTTCTCTGCGGATTATATGTTCCTTCCCGGACTGTACTAATTCTCACTGGCTTCTGCAAAGAGCTTGAAAATACCATATGTAAGAAGGCCTGGACCCCTGACACTTAGCCATTCTTCCACCCAGATTCAGAAGCCTTGCTAAGGGGAGAAGTGAGGTTCTGTTGGCCCAGCCTTAGAATGGGTTGGAAAGCATGCATCTTACTGAGATTGGGCCTGTCTTGGACTGAAAGCAAATAAGTAGAGCACCCTGGTCAGCATTTCAGTGCCTGAGACCCCTGCTGGTGTGACTCCCCAAGAATCTTTGTATTCCTATCAGGGGTACTGTCGATCACAGCACTTTCTAAGATTAAATTAGGTATAGGTTCAAGCTTTCACCGGTGTGTTCACAGTATTTCAGTAATCCTCTCCCTAGCAGGATAAATAAATTCATTTCTAGACACAGAAACTGCAAAACAATCAGCATACAGAAAGAAAAGATTACCTCCCAAGTAAAGACAACTGGATGGACAGCTAACTCCTCATCAGCATCTATACACCAGAAATAGATCTTCCAAGTGCTATAAGAAATCAACTGTGAACCTAGAATTCTTTGCTTGATAAAACTTGGTAACAAGGCTTTCAAGCATAAGAGTGGGGAGGCGCCTGTGGCTCAGTGAATAGGGCGCCGGCCCAATATACTGAGGGTGGCGGGTTCAAACCCGGCCCTGGCCAAACTGCTATCAAAAAATAGCCGGGCATTGTGGCAGGTGCCTGTATCCCGAGCTACTCGGGAGTCTGAGGCAAGAGAATCCCCTAAACCCAAGAGCTGGAGATTACTGTGAGCCGTGACTCCATGGCACTCTACCGAGGGCGATAAAGTGAGACTCTTGTCTCTCCGAAAAAAAAAAAAATGAGTGAAATAGAAGACATTTTTTAAAAAACTGAGTTTGCCCTAACAGAAGGGCAGTGTTTCAGTATGGGAGGCTTAAAATGTACCAAAGATTATAGAGCAAAGAACTAGTAAGTGTGTGGATTAGCTGGAAAAAAAAAAGTGAATGTGGGTAAGTCTTCCAGGGTTCAAAAAAGGGCAAGACTGAAACCCATGAAAGTAGCAGATAGGGCGGCGCCTGTGGCTCAAGGAGTAGGGCCCATATGCCGAAGGTGGTGGGTTCAAACCCAACCCTGGCCAAAAAAAAGAAACTAGCAGATAATAGGAAAAGAGGTGATTTGAAGATATTCTAAGGTCCTTGTGTGATTCAGGAAGAAACGTATTAACTTTAGACTTTGGTATGTTTATCATGTGTGCTAAAAATTTCCTGATTATCTACTAAAAAATAAGCAAAGGATATAGTTTATAAGCAAGAATAAATAGAATTTGAAAATATAATTAACTCACAAAAAGACAAGATAGGGAAGAGAAAGCATGCAGGACAAATACAATATTCAGAAAAAAATTATAGAAATAAATCAGAATGTGTCAGCGATTTCAGTATGTATAAATGGATTAAGTGCTCAGAAGAAAGATAGATTGCCAGATTAGATGTTTAAAAGAAATGCAGCCATATGCTGGTTATAAATAGACATAGACTAGAGTATTTAAAAGGATGGAAAAGATATACTATATAGCAGGCAGATACTAACCAGAATAAATCTAGTGAAGTTATATTAGCCCACAAAATTTGGCCCACTCTGAATAACCAGACAGAGACTGACTGATTCCAGGGTACGTTATTCACATAAACTTGTTACGTGAGTGGCCTCCCTGGAGTTGTGCAACACTGGCCCTGGAAATAGGATTTAAGAAAAAAGAGCACTGGCCAGGTGCCATGGCTCACACCTGTAATCCTAGCCCTCTGGGAGGCTGAGGCAGGAGAATCCTTTGAGCTCAGGAGTTTGAGACTACCCTGAGCAAAAATGAGACCCCGTCTCTACTAAAAATAGAAAAATTAACCCAGCATTGTAGTAGACACCTGTAGTCCCAGCTACTTAGGGGGCTGAGGCAGGAGAATCATTTGAACCCAGGAGTTTGAGGTTGCTGTGAGCCTAGCTCACAAGGCTGACCTCATGGCCCTCTGTCCTTGCAACAGAGTGAGATTCTTGTCTCAAAAAAATAAAAAGAAAAGAAAAAGAAAAACACTGTACTTAATAACTTCACATTCTTTTTGAGTACACACAGAAGTGTTTAAAAAATTGACCACGTAATGGATGGTAAAGTCAACCACAAATTTCAAAGGGTTATTATGTAGACCACATTCAAACCTTAGTGCAATTAAGTTAGAAATGAAAATTAAATGAAAGACCATTATATGTTTGGGATTTTTTTTTTTTTTTGAGACAGAGTCTCAAGCTGTCACGCTGGGTAGAGTGCCGTGGTGTCATAACTCACAGCAATCTCTGACTTTTGGGCTCAAGTAGATCCTCTTGCCTCAGTTTTTCTATTTTTAGTAGAGACAGGGTCTCGCCTTTGCTCAGGCTAGTTTTGAACTCGTGCGCTCAAACGATCCACCCACTTGACTTCCCAGAGTGCTAGCTAGGATTACTGGTGTGACCCACCATGCCTGGTCTCATTATATGTTCAGAAATTAACTCAGAAGTCCAAGAAGAAATCATAAAGGAAAATTAGTCTGAGCAATAATAAAAATAATACATAGTAAAACAAGGGATGCTGCTAAAACAGCACTTAGAAGAAATTTTACAGCATTAAAATATTAATGTTATTAAAAGTACAGAATATTGTATAATTCTGAATAATTAATGTGTAATATTAAAATTGCTTTAGAATAAGAATAATACAATAGTAAAATATTAAAATTATATTAGACTGTAGAAAAGGCTGAAAATTGCCATCTGTTTCAAATAACTACAACAAACTGGGTGTGGTGGCTCATGCCTATAATTATAATGACTCACAGGCTGAGATAGGAGGATCCTTGAGACCAAGAGTTCAAGACCAGCCTGAACAACATAGCAAGACCCAGTCTCTAGAAAAGTTCTTTTTTAAAAACTAGCCAGACATGATGGCACATGCCTATAGTCCCAGCTACTTAGGAGGCTATAGTAGGAGGATCACTTGAGCCCAGGAGTTTGAGGTTACAGTGAACTATGAGGATGCCATGGCATTCTAATCCAGGAGGTAGGGCAAGACCTAGTCTCAAAAAAAAAGGGGCGGTGCCCATAGCTCAGTGGGTAGGGCGCAGGCTACATACACCGAAGGTGGTGGGTTCGAACCCGGCCCAGGCCAGCTAAACAACAATGACAGCTGCAAAAAAAAAAAATAGCCAGGCATTGTGGCGGGCGCCTGTAGTCCCAGCTACTTGGGAGGCTGAGGCAAGAGAATTGCTTAAACCCAGGAGTCTGAGGTTGCTGTGAGGTATAACACCATGGCACTCTACCCAGGACGACAGCTTGACACTCTGTCTCAAAAAAAAAGAATCTTCATAACCAAATAATAAAAGACATTTTTCAAATAAGATCAATATCCAGTGGAGAGAAACAGAGAACGGTGGGTATATCTTCTCCACTGAAAATTAAGGGAAATGGACTGAAGTTTTAGTCAGAGATCTGAGTTGGAAGGACTTGCTAATACTTGGATGACTGGTAAGCTAGGAAATGAGAGGGCATGGAATTGTCTTCCCTATAACTGGGAGAGTCACCAGAGGCGAACCTGATGACTCCGGGCTCTGGAAGGTTGTGGCCTGAGTCACGGTGACCCTAACATGTCCAAGAAGCCAAGACCTGATAATGAGCTGCGCCTTCAGGATGTGGTCATGGGCCTATCTGCTTGCTTTGGCTTTTCTTTAAAGGGCAATTCTAATTTGCTGTGGGCAGCACCAGGGCACTTGCACTTTAATTCCCGTCTCTCCAGGGCGTTGTGGGTAAGCATGGTTACTGACTATGGCTGTAGTTAGTCATTTGTTCAGTGGGATTTTTAAAAATATTTCCAGATGGGCATTCTCACATGTAGGACAACGTGTTCAGAACCCTTGTTGCTCCTCATGAAGCTGACTCCTCCTTCCTTGTATCATTTCTGTGATACAAATAGATTGAAAAGTAGGAATAAAGCTGGCCAGTTTTTCTTTTTTTTTCCTTTTCAAACTCCAAATCCTGTACACAGTTCCTGCAGAGGGAGAGGAAGAAAGGGAGGGAGTGTACAATTCATACCAGATGTGGCTATGTGGGAACAGGACTGAGTGCAGCAGGAAGCCCGCCACAGTCTTCTTTCTTGGGTATCATTTGAATCCTCATTGTTTTCCCTCTTGCTTACTCCAGAGACACCCCAGTAGCACAACGTGAAGCAGGCTGAGTGGGCTCTGGAGCCATGTCTCAGGCGACCTCATGACAGTTGTTGGTTTTTTGTTTTTCTTAATTAGCTGCTGTGGCAAGGTTAAGGCAGCTGAGGCAGGGTGGATATTTGGTGGAAAGTATCAGAGTGTGCTTGACTTAGAATTGTAGCATCCCTTCATCTCACTTGGCAGGAACCTTCTAAGTTACCTAGTCCCAACTTCTCCAAAACAGGAAAAGTCGGGCGGCACCTGTGGCTCAGCGAGTAGGGCGCTGGCCCCATATAACGATGGTGGCGGGTTCAAACCCGGCCCCGGCCAAACTGCATCAAAAAATAGCCAGGCACCTGTAGTCCCAGCTACTCGGGAGGCTGAGGCAAGAGAATCGCCTAAGCCCAAGAGCTGGAGGTTGCTGTGAACTGTGACTCCACAGCCCTCTACTGAGGGCGATAAAGTGAGACAGAGTCTAGAAAAAACAAACAAACAAACAAAAAAACAAAACAGGAAAAGTCAAAGCTTTAGGTTCTACTTGGACACATTCAATGACAGGAACACACAGCCTCGCTGTGGCTCCTGCCCACATCTCCAGCCTCCACTTCCTTCCCTTCAGGAATGCTCTGCTCCAGGCAACTACCGACACCCACCCCGTCCCACACTTTCCCATCAAATACACCAGGTTCCTTTCTGCCTCCGTGCTGATCCTGCTAGCTAAAGCTCTTCCCTCAGGTGTGAGCTTTACTTTACAGGTGTGCATGGCTTACTTCTCATTATCCATGTCAGGGCTTCAGTGTCACCTGGACACCTTATCTAAGTAGCCAGCCTCCTGTCCACTCTCTACCACTTCCACACCTGTCACTCTACTGTTACCAGGGTCTATTTTCTTCCCAGCACTTAATCACTTTTTGAAATTCTTTATTTATATGTTTATTGTCTGTTTTCCCTAAAGTCGGTCCTTCCTGCCACTCCCCAAGGGCAGAGGCTTTGCCTTGCTCATTATATACATCTTAGTAGGCTGACTGATTGAACAAGCGCTACATTCTATAATCAGTTAAAAGCTATAATCAAGGGCAGCGCCTGTGGCTCATCAAGTAGGGCGCCAGCCCCATATACCGAAGGTGCAGGTTCAAACCCAGCCTTGGCCGAACTGCAAAACAGAAAAATAGCAGGCATTGTGCTGGGCGCCTGTAGTCCCAGCTACTTGGGAGGCTGAGGAAAAAGAATTGCCTAAGCCCAGGAGTTGGAGGTTGCTGTGAGCTGTGTGATGCCACGGTACTCTACCGAGGGTGACAAAGTGAGACTCTGTCTCTACAAGAAAAAAAAAAAGCTATAATCAATTAAAAGTTTATACATCGACCTAGTCAGGCGCGGTGGCTCACACCTGTAATTCCAGCTCTGTGGGAGGCTGAGGAGGGAGAATTGCTTGAGCTCAGGAGTTCAAGACTTGCCTGAGTGAGAGTGAGACCCCGACTCATAAAAAAATGAAAACCCAGCTGGGAGACGAGGTCAGCGCCTGTAATCCCAGCAGCTTCTGGAGGCTGAGGCAGCGGGATGCCCATAGCCCCAGTCTGAGGTTGCAGTGAGCTATGACGCCATTGCACTCTGCTCAGGGCATAGGGTGGGATTCGTCTCAACAACATCAACAAAACAAGGAAATAAAAATAAATAAATAAAAGTTCGTGCATAGATCTAAAGTGTCCCTCTAACTTGCTCAGCAGGGACAAGTAGAACAACAATAAAATCCCTGTAGATCTTCATAGTTTAGCACTTAACATAAAAGATCGAAATTTATGAAGGTGCCAGGCATTAGAGGAGTAGGAGAGATGCGGAGAAAACCACCAGGTTCTACTTCGCTGTCTTGTTTCAAATCTGCCCAACACAATGGAACACGAAGGGCCTTTGGACTCAGATATGCTGCCCTCACCACTCTGCAAGTCTGTGTAAGTGTGGAGAGGTTATTAAACCTCTCTGAGCCTCAGTTTCCATACTACCTTTATTAAGACTTTTAAAATTTATTAACCAGGAAAACTCACAGCTTGAAAAGCAGGTAAACTGTAATTTATTTTTTAGCTACTCCTATTCTTCTAATTTATTGTTTATAATGCATATAGGAAAATAGAGCCAAAAGGTTTATATTGCATATTACCCAAATGGTAGAGTAAGGGCAAAAGCTAATGCCTACAATGTGCCTAGTGGAAGTTCAATAAATGCTGGATTTTATTTAAAAAGCAGTTCTCACAGAGCTGCTCTCACGTGTCCAGTATTGCAGTGAGCCCTCTGGGGGTTAAAACAATTCCCTGCTTTCAACTAAGTTTTCCCTTAGTTGGGAAACTAAGATATTTATGCATGAATGTGTTGAAAAATAAGGTAACCTTATATGAGTGAGGTCTTCCAGAAATGTCATGATAGGTGTGAAAGGGCTTAAAGTTGGAGAAAGAAAAATGCTGTTTTTAACCTAACTTATAACCACAGTGACCACAGACATCAAGGATGGGGGTTATCAGTTTACCAAGAAGAAACTAAAGGATGCAAAGAGTGAGGGTTTGATCTCTTCTGATCCTATGTGGATGCCCTTTATTGCCTTTTCTTCCCTGATTGCAATGGCTAGAACTTCCATTGCAATGTTGAAGAGCAATGGAGACAATGTTTTCACATAGTAAATGAGAAAATATCATGAATGTTATATCAATCAGGTTGATAAAAATATCTCCGATTGTATGTGAAGCCTGCACACTGTACTC
>CAUYRH010118585.1:0-13315 GCA_963574655.1 Perodicticus potto
TATAGTGATTAAGAAAATGCTATGAGGGCTATCTCTCACAGTACGATCAAAATGTTTCTGATTGTATATGAAGCACATTCTGCCCTATGATTGCACCAATGTACACAATTATGATTTAATAAAATTATTTTTTAAAAAAGGTTGAAAAATACTATTATACATAATAAAAGCATACAATTTAAATAAGTAAATTTAAATGCACATATCCAGTGACTCAGCAAAATTACTGTGTAGATGTATTGACATATATAGGCACTTGTGCACACACAGATGTTTTTACAGCATTATTTATAATTTTCAAAAAAATAGAAACAATTTTCAATAGGATTCTATAAAGCAAATCATGACATATTTGTATACTGAAGTTTTTTTAGACACAGGGTTCTCACTCTGTCGCCCAGGCTGGAGTATAGTGTCACCATCATAGTTCACAGCAGCCTCCAACTCATGGGCTCAAGTGATCTCAAGTGATCTTCCTGCCTTAGCCTCCCATGAAATATTATAGCCATTTAACAATGTAAGTACTAACATGGGAAGATATCTATGATATTAGATGACTATCTTTGGAGTTTTTTTGCTACTATATGATGGAATGCAACTCAAACTTAAGCTAAAAACCAAAAAGAGAGACAGACAGAGAGAGAGGTGGACGCTCAAGCCTATAATCTCAACAGTTTAGGAGGCTGAGGTAGGAGGATCACTTGAAGCCAGGAGTTCAAGTGTGGGCAACATAGTGAGATCTCTGTCTCTTAAATAAGTTTTATAGATAGTTAGGCATAGTGACACACGCTCATAGTTGTAGCTACTTGGGAGGCTGAGGCAGGCAGATTACTTAAGCCCAGGAGTTTAAGGCTATAGTGAACTATGATGGTGCCACTGCACTTCAGCCTGGGTCACACGGTAAGATCTCACTTCAAAAGAAAGAGGAAAAAAAGAGATATAATTTTATCTTTATCTATCTCTAGGGTGGCAGAGAATTCCTAACACCTCCAGGCTAATCATTTACTCTTCCTCAGTAAAGATGACCACAAATAAAGCCTTTTGTTTCACTTGTTTCAGGGTCTCTATCAGTGAAGAGTGGCCCTTTGTGAGTCACAAAGCATTCTCATATTAATCCCTGTGACCAGTAATTAGGATGCCCTGATTGGCCTCCTGGGCTATATCTCCCTCTATTCCTATGCTGAATGAGGTGAGGTTATGTGCTAAAGGGGGTGAGGTCATGTATCAAGGCCACATTACCATGGTAATGTGAGGAAAGGGAAGTCATAAAAGGAAAAAGGGGGATTCTGCTACTAGCAAAAAAAGGAAAGTATGATAAACAGTTTTATCAACTGACAATACTTTAACATTTACCAAAATGCCTCATATTAAAAAGTAGTTGACATAGATTTACACAGTCTTAAAAATAGTCAGACATCAACTGCATGACTAATGTGTAGCTTCATTCAAAATATATAAATGTTAATAAAGGGCAATTATACAACCAGAACATAAATAAAGTGTCAAAGCTAAGGAAAAAACAAAACAATGAAAGTTTAATTGGAATAAAAAGGTAGAGGAGACATGATAAATGATGATGGAAAGGATTTCAAGGATAAAACAAACTAAATGAAAAGTTTAAAACATAAGCAAATTTAGCTACTTGAGAATAATTTTTAAGCATACGAAGGCAGTAGTCTAGAATCAAAAGCTCAGCATCTTATGTAGAAATAATAAGAATTTTTCATATTTGGAATTTTGTTTCATATTTGGAAGTAATGTATGGAATTTTTTGCAAGATGTCCTCAGCAAGATTGTCTCAAAGAAGGTAAAGGGCAAACAGAATGTCCAGCTCCACATCAAAGGATGGCAGCCCCCTCAACACACACACACACACACACACTAGTATGGCACTTCTTAGACATTTGCAGAGATGCTCATACATCTTTGAAGAGCTCCTACTGCTGGCTAAATGTTCTGTCTTGTATTTTTATTATTTCAGATCTTTGACTTTTCTCTCACTGAAGAAGAAATGAAGGCCATTGAACTATTAAATAAAAATGTCCGTATGGTGGAATTGCTCATGTAAGTTCTGAGGATCATTAATTGGGTACTGGAGTATTGCAGTATTAAATGTCAACCAAAAGGGATCATATGATGAACCCTGACCTACATCCATAGACAACTCAAGGGCGAAGCATGGTGGGCAGCATATTCTGAATATTAGCATACTTGGGGAAAATGCTTCCACTATCAGAACTTCTAAACTCTTCACCCTTTACTCTTCATTGAAAAGAAGAGTCCTGGCATTGATTACATTTCTGTTATTTAGGTTAAGGCATAGCTGACTGTGGACCCTGAGAAGAATTAACTCATACTATTGATATGCTAAAACAAAAGCAGCATCTTTATTGAAACAACATTTTTATTTTTCCTAAAAATAAAGATCACTTGAGCAAAGGGGAATGAGGTTGCTGTGAGTGAGGCTGACACCACTGCATTGTAGCCTGGGCAACAGGGCAAGACTTTGCCTGAAGGGAGAGAGAGAGAGAAGGAGGAAGGAATGGAGAGAGGGAGGGAAGAAGGAAAGGAGGGAGGGAAGGAAGGAAGGAAGGAGAAAGGAAGGCCAGTTTCTGGGAGAGAGGCATAATAATGCAGTAGAAATAGCACTGGGATGGAAACTAAGAACCTCAAGTTTTAGAAAAATAATTTCTTGCCAATAAGATGTTAGATTCTAGCTCTACCTATTAACTGATTACCACAATCAAAATTCCTTGCACTCTTTCAAAATTTTGCGAAGTCCATCTAACCAACTGAAGTGACTTCTTATTCTCTAAATATTGCAGTCCCTTAAAATAAAAGTTTACAAATCGTCACAATACACACATCCACATGTGCACTTTTATACACACACAAACATTTTTTCTTAATTATTCTTCCTATTAGTCTTTATAGTTATTCAAATCACCTGGGTCTTTTTTTTTCAGTCTTCTTTTTAAGTGAGAATTTAGAAAATGCTCACTAAGATGATTTTTACAGTTTAGATCTGATATTCTTAGTGCCACCAATTTTATGAGTCATAAACTGCTCTGACTGTGCTAATCTTCAATTTCTGAATTAATAAAACAGCTTCCTGGAAACTTTCTTGTAGAAAAATTGTTTGACATCAAAAGGTATCATACAGCCTCAAGAACAGAAAAGTAAACACAAGCATGTAATGCTTTGCTGAAATTAACAGTTATGGGTTAATTAATAGCTCTTGAAAATAAACAATGCCTATTGAATAAATACTGAATAATCAAGTTAAGAAGAAATAGTACAATGTAATCAATCCACCAAAGTATTGATTTTTTCACAGATAGTTGGTGACATTAGTCAGTTTGACATTGACATATCAAATACCAATTTATCAAGACTGGAGAAAAAATAACTCACACTGGGGAATAACGGGAACAAAATTGAAATGGGGAACAAAGATTAGGCCCCATTTATCATGTATCATTTAGGGATGCTGGCTCACTGTTCTTTTCTGTTTTTCATCCAATTGATCTTTGACATTTGAGAGCCTTCTAAAGAAATATTTTACTTTAAAGCTCATGGTACTTAAAGAAAACGAAATATTGCATGTCTTCCATGACAAGGACACACACATACTTGAGACCTTTTATGGACTGTTTGACCATTGCTAGTGGGGAGATAAATTTTCCACTACCACTACCACCATCATCATCATCATGGAAACTTACTTTGGTAGTCATCACTTTTCTAGTTCTCCAACTTTCAACACTCAGGAAGTCCAGTGAAAGGGCAAGTAAAATGGCTGATGAGGAGAAGGTGACTCCGATTGGTAATTAGAGTTCAGAAGAGAAATGTTCATGGAGTTCATTGGAGTAAGGGGTGGCTCATGTCAAGAGAGCAAGAGGGAGGAAGAAGGAGGGGAAAGACCAGCAAACACAGACAAGCATGACTGAACTCCAGTGTTTTTGTTCTGAGTGAAATATTGGTGTGGCGGCAACCAACACTCCCCCAGCCAAAACACACACCCTTACACTCACAATCAGAGTGCTGTCCAAGCCTTAGGTAAAGATGTGGTCTTGAGGGAAGACAGGAGAGTAGCATAGGGAAGAAACAACAGAGGGATGAATAAGATAGAGGGCAAGGTAGTTAGTGAAATTCTCACAGGATGCTGATGACACTACACAGCTGCACAAACTTGGAGTGAACTTTTTCCCTTTGGGGGACTTGTTTTGGCAGGTGGAGGGATCACCCTGAGTATCCGTTCCATGAAGAATATTGAATTTGGAGAGTTCCGGGGAAGATGCTTTTTGCCTGTGTGTGTGCCTGGCCCTTGGGATGGGTATACCAAGGATGTGGAAATGAAAGGGGTTTTACTATCCTTAAAATGGTGATGGAAACATGCTTAACTTTTGTGTAGTTGAAGGTATTTTTGCTCAATCACATTAAAAGAAAAATACTTAAATCTGTTGAAATAATTACTGAGAAATTATCAGCTAATATTTTATCAGATCGATGTCTTCTATGGGCCAGAAAGAAAAATATTAGACTTTAGAAAAGACCTCAAAAGCAACATATGAAGACAAATGACTCATGAACATGGCTGCTACCACTGGTAGTCTGAGTTCTTCAGCAGTTAATAGGACAACACAGAAGGTGGAGAGCCAGCCTGTGCCAGTGTGCTGGCAGTGGCCTTAATGTCTGAACCATTGATTATATGCATATTACAAACCACCATAATAAGGTTCAGATGTGCAATATTAACAACCAAGTGATTTTACTGCATCTTGAGTAGAGAGAGAGGGGGCTAAGTGTAGAAAAGTCTTAAAATAGAGCTAAACACCACCGTACTCAGCAAAGCCATAATGATTTTGTTTTCACTTGTTTCCACCCAATGTGTGTTTTTCTGGCTTTTTCCCAACCTGAAGGATGGATACTTCCTTATTCTCTCTTGCATCCTTAGAGGACCTGAGTTTCAACACAACTGGCATCCATACTTGTACTGTCTTACACTCTTGCCCACACTGATCATAGAACCAACATTTTGTGAAGTGCTTTGAAATAACCAATATACACAAATAAAAACCTGCATCATAAAGTTATCCAAAGACAGCTATTTTATAAAAGAAGACATTCAAAAGGGATATTTTAGGAGACACTTGAAAGAAGAAGTTTTATAAATTTATTATACTGAGGACTTTTAGAGTGTTACTGGGATAGCTGTGAAATTTTGAGAAAGTGACAAATTCAAAAGAACACTGATAATTTTACTGTATATAAATTTTTAAAGAGTGGATAATACTATTAGAATTCAGCAAGAGAGATGTACCTATTTTCAATTCAAATAGAGAAAAATATATTTTATTCATTTATGTTAGGTCACTCTTACAGGGCAAGAGAGTTCTTTAAAAGATTATGTTTTCCCAAGACCAATTGCTTATGGATACTCTTCAGTGACCTGAACACATTTTGAGAGATTATCACTTTAAAAATGTCATCTATATTTATGGACTGGTTCCATTGATTCCAATATTAATATTTATAATGTTACAATCTAGAAAATATTTTGTTCACAAGAAATAATAAAGTTTGATGATTTGTTTCACCACATGAATCTGCACTCTATTTCTAAGGTAGGGGTTGGGGGGAGAATCATCTGAATCAAACAAAATTAAAAAGCCTTTGATTGAGTTCTTACTGGAAAGAGAGCAAAGAAAACTGGGTACCAGATGAAAGAAGAGAAACTTAAGTTGTGTTCCCTGTTGTCAAAGCCCTTCAAAATACTTCAAGGGGTGTGGTCTAAGTGTGGGAATAGAGACAACGCCATCTTGAAAATAGGGTCATTGTATGTGTAATTAAGTTTGGTTAAGGTCATACTGATTCCTCACAAAAGAAGGAAATATGGACACAGACAACACACAGGGAGAAACTATGTGGAGATAAAGGCAGAGATCATGGTGATGCTTCTACAAGCTGAGAAACACCAAAGATTGCTGACAACCACCAGAAACAAAAAAGGAAGGAAGGGAAGGAGAAAGGAAGGGAGGGAGGGAGGAAGACATTATCCCTCAGCCTTCATAAGGAATCGGAGATGTCCTGTCGACATCTTGCTCTCAGGCTTGTGCAACAATAAATTGCTGTTGTTTAAGCTATCCAGCAAGTGATGCTTTGTTACAGCAGCCCAGCAGACTAATGCACCATCCCTAAGGCAGGCTTTCTGGCTTCTCCAGCTGACATTAATATCAAAAGTGGCCTCACCCAGTCAATGCTTTTCTGAGTCCAGGTAGTGACAACCAATAATCCCAATCCTTCTGGGGACTTCTGCAATCCCAAAGAGATGTTTGATAAATCAATCTCCCTTATCAATGGCCTCTGGTCAGCTATGGAGTAAAATACATCAACAGTGGTGCAATCAGCCTGGAAGAAAAAGACACCAAGAGCATTTCATGCTTGCAGGGTCATAAAAGCCATTGGACAAGGTGTAGAGCAAAATGGCAGATTAGAAATAGTTCCTTATTAGCCACTGGTTGTGAGACAGGGAAAAGAGAACTACAGCCACCTCTGCCTGGGGGAACTTAATCCACTAACATCACTCCAAGGGCACAGGGAAGCAGTGGTGGACTCCAGAAGCCAGCAAGGAAGTCTGGAGTTGAGGAAAACTGGCACAGAAGGCAAGTGCTTGTGTAGAGGCAAGGGCTGGCTGGCCAAACTTCATGCAGAGAACTGGAGACAGAAAAGGGCTGCCCTGTAGTTTTTTGATTTCAGATTAAACTGCTCACTGGAGCTTCCTTGGAAGACTTAGACAAGTGAGTGGACTCAAACAGTGTCCAGCAGCCTGGATTGAATACCAGGTGGGGTGGATTGACGATTGGCTTGGCTACAAGCAGGTGCCACCATTGTGTGAAGACTGTGCCAGTGGAATAGTCTACAAGGTCCTAGTGCATGGCCAGTTCTGGCATGATTGCTGAGCAACCATCCTTGTGGTAAGCTGAATGGACCCTGCACCCCCGGAAAGGCCAATTTGTTGGCAGGCGGCATTATTTGACATGACTCCTAAGGAAGCTGGTGAGAGTTTTAGGACCCCAATTGCATGGGGATGGAATGCTGACAAAGTGACCAGACCCTGACTGAGGGCAATTAAGTCAGGAAGACTGAATCTCCTCTACAACTAGAAAGTGGCTACCAGGCCTCAATATACATATAAAAAGCAGCATGTGTGTTTTCTGTCTCCTAACACTATAACATCTTATGTGCACACATACATACATAAAGAATGGGCATAAAGTTTATGTGCAATTTAATATAGCATGCAAATTAAAATTGCACATGAACTTTACGGCCACTGCATTTGTGTATACACACACATATATATTTACACCGTGTGTGTGTGTGTGTGTGTGTGTGTGTGTGTGTATGTATGTATATGTATGTATATATATATATATATATATATATATATATATATATATAGTTGTTGTTGTTCATTTTTCCACCATTCCCCAATTTTTTTCTTAGTGATTTTTTTTCTTTTCTCTTTTTGTTTATGCTTTTGGTTTTTTCTTTTTTAACTTAGTTGTACTTTTATTTTTTCATTTTCACTTTCTTCAGTAGCAAGGGCTCCTCCATTCTCGTTATGGTTTTTCAGCCTTTTTTATTCTTTTTTTTTTTCCTTTTTTACTTCTCTCCTTTTTTCTCTTTTGTTAGAGATTTTTCTACATTTCTCATCTATCCCACATAAACTTCTCATACAACAGATAATATATTCCTTTTTTCTTTATCTTGTATAATTTTGTTTTCAATTTTCTTTATTTTTATCTTTTTTTATTCTTTTCTCTGAATGCTGTGAGGTCACAGCATTGGTCTGGCTCAGGAAGGTCCTAAGCTCAAGGTCTAGGATGTCCTTCTAGCTTTGGCCTTTGGAAAGACAATATTGGTAGGTCACCACTGCAACATACTTCTGATTTTTTTTGTTCTTCGACATTTTTGAGGTGGGGTCTTGCTTTTGCCCAGGCTGGTAAAAGCCTCCTGACTTCGAGGAACCGACCCAGCCTAGCATTCTAAAATCCTAGATTTGCAGGTATGGTCATAGCACCCTAGCATTTCTCCTATCACTCTTTCTCTTTTTCTTCTCTCCTTCTCTTCAATTATTTTCTTTTACCTCACTTTATTTTTAATTTTTATTTTTACATATACATGTGTTTATTGGGTTTCCACTTTTTGCCTTCCAGAATTAAAGAGGCTTACAATTTAATAACAATGTTTAAGATAAGGACTAGAAACAAAAACTTTGTAAAGAACAAACGAAGATGAATTCATTCAGAAAAGAAATCAGATGATTGCTGCAAGGAAATATTAAGCAATAATAATGATAATAATGCAAAAAAAGTAACATTCACATCGTCAAATAAGAGTATGTCTTTTTTTTTTTTTTTTGAGACAGAGCCTCAAGCTGTCACCCTGCAGAGAGTGCTATGGCATCACAGCTCACAGCAACCTCCAATTCCTGGGCTCAAGCGAGTCTCTTGCCTCCGCCTCCCAAGTAGCTGGGACTACAGGAGCCCACCCCAATGCCCGGCCATTTTTTTTTTTTTTTTTTTTTTTTTTTGGTTGCAGCCATCATTGTTGTTTGGAGGGCCCGGGCTGGATTCGAACCCGCCGGCTCAGGTGTACGTGGCTGGCGCCTTAGCCCATTGAGCCACAGGCGCCAAGCCAAGAGTATGTCTATTACAGAACGCTTTGACTCCAAGGTTCAGTATGGAGTCATCAGTTAACTTCTTCTTATTTGTTTTCCAAATCTCAATAAATAGACAACTAATATTTATAAATAAAAATAGAAGATAGTTTCAAAAAACAGACCATGCCAAATCTTATAGACAATAGAAAAAGAAGAAATACTTCAAAATCATTTTACTTTATCTGCATACACCTGATATTAAAATTAGAAAAAAATATATTTTTATAAAGGGGAAATTACAAACATATTTCACTTATAAATGAGGATCCAATATCCTAAACAACATATTAATAAGTTGAATAAAAATTGATGTTTAAGGCTTGGCACCTGTGGCTCAACAGGCTAAGGTGCCAGCCACGTACACCTGAGCTAGCAGGTTCGAATCCAGCCTGGGCCCGCCAAACAACAATGACGGCTGCAACCAAAAAATGGCCGGGCATTGTGGTGGGCGCCTGTAATCCCAGCTACTTAGGAGGTGGAGGCAGTAGACTCGCTTGAGCCCAGGCACTGGAGGTTGCTGTGAGTTCTGATGCTACGGCACTCTACCCAGGGTGACAGCTTGAGGCTCTGTCTCACAAAAAAAAAAAAAAAAAAAAAAAAAAAAATTGGTGTTTAAGTAATACACCTTGGTGAAAATTAAATCCAATTTATGTGAGAATTAGTCACTATTTTCTTCTATTTTCTCTTTTTTTTCTTTTCCTTTCCCTCACCCCTTCCTTTCTTCTCTGTCTGGTCTCCCCTTGCCCAATGCCCCACTGTGTCATTAATTGTCATTAATTGTCCTCATATCAAAGTTGAATACACAGGATTCATACTTTTCCATTCCTGTGATGCTTCACTAAGAATAACGTGCTCCACTTCCATCCAGGTTAGTACAAATGCTGCAAAATCTCTATTATTTTTAATAGCTGAATAATATTCCATGGTATACATATACTACAGCTTACCAATCCATTCCTGGGTTGAAGGGCATTTAGGCTGGTTCCACATTTTAGTGATTGTAAATTGGGCTGCAATAAACAGCCTAGTATAAGTGTCTTCCTTTTTTTTTCTTTTTTTCTCTTTATCTTTCTTTACTCTCTCCTTTCTCACTTGGTACCCTTTTCTTCCTTTTGGCCTTACACATAAAGTCTACTTCAATACCTAAACTGTGAGACAAGGTAGTTTAAAGTAAAGGAGGTAGTGACAAGGAATAAAGTAGAGGAAGTGGACAAGAAGAAAACACACATGAGGAAGAACCAACAGAAAAATTCTGAAAACGTGAAAAATCAAAAGAGAGGGAATTGACAAGAAAGTGGAAAAACAAAATCAAAAAATGAATGAAAGATGTGAAGAATGTAAAAAGGATATGGAAGACCTTAAGGAATTGAAGACATCAATCAGGGAACTTAAAAATGTGGTAAAAATTATTAATAACAGAATAGACCATGGAGGAGAAACAATCTCAGAGCTAGAAGATAAAGCTCTTGAGCTACCCCAGGTAGTTAAAGAAGCAGAAGAGAGAGAAAGAAGAGAATTATGGGACTTCATTAAGCATTCAAATATACAAATTATAAGTATCCTTGAATGAAAAAAGAATGTCCCAAAAGAATAGAAGCCCTATGGGATGATATCATAAATGAAAATTTCTTTTTAGAGGGATATCAAACCCCAGCTCATCTTAACACAAATAGAGCATCTCTAAGACACATTGTCATGAACTTGTCCAAAGTCAAGATGAAAGAGAAAATCCAGCAAACATCCAGGAGTAAGCACCAATTGACCTACAGGGGAAGATCCATCAGGGTGACAGTGGACTTTTCAGCTGAAACTTTTTTATTTTTATTTATTTATTTGTTGAGGGTTTTTTTTTTTTTTTTGAGACAGAGTCTCACTATGTCACCCTCAGTAGAGTGCCTTGGCATCACAGCTCACAGCAACCTCAAACTCTTGGGCTTAAGTTATTCTCTTGCCTCAGCCTCCCAAGTAGCTGGGACTACAGGCACCCACCACAATGCCTGGCTATTTTTCTGTTGTTGTTGCAGTTGTCATTGTTGCTTTAGCTGGACTGGGCTGGGTTCAGACATGCTAGCCTCTGTGCATGTGACTGGCACCCTACCCACTGAGCAATGGGTGCTGCCTTTAGCTGAAACTTTTTAAGCCAGAAGAGAATGATCAGCTACCTTTAACCATCTTAAGCAAAATTATTTTCAGCCTAGAACTCTGTAACCTGCCAAACTAAACTTCAAAAGTGATGGAGAAATTAAATATTTTACTAATATGTATACATTGAAGAAATTTGCCACAACAAGACCAGGTCTGTAGGAAATAGTTACATCTATTACCCACACTGACCACCACAATGGACCACCAGCAAAGTAAAAGATAAAACCAAGCTTCCACAAAGATGCAAAGATAAAACTAAGGAATGGACTTTCATAAAATAAGATAAATAAAACTCTACTACAATTATTAATTCTCTCAATAAATGTGAATGGCTTGAATTATCCACTGAAGAGGCACAGAATGGCTAACTGAATAAAAAATCACAAGCCATCTTTATGCTGCCTGCATGAAACACAACCTAACCTTGAAAGGCAAAACAAGACTCAGGGTAAAAAAATAGAAAATAATAAATCAGGTAAATGAAAATCAGAAGAAAGGAGGGGCTGTAATCTTATTTTCAGATACAAGTGGATTTAAAGCAACTAAAGTTAAGAAAGGCAAAGATTCAGGTCATGGGAAAAATACAAGAGGACATTTCAATTCTAAATATTTATGCACCCAACTTAAATGCTCCTAGATTTATGAAACAGATCTTGATTGGTCAGAGCAATAAGATACCCCACAACATCATAATACATAGGGACTTTAACACCACTCTTACAGAGCTGGACAGGTCCACTAAACAGAAACTTAACAAAGATACAAGGGACTTAAATGCAATCCTAAAACAATGGGCTTAGTAGACAAATACAGAAAACACTATCCCAAAGCTAAGGAATATACATTCTTGTCCATGGAACATACTCCAAAATAGATTGTATCCTAGGATACAAATCAAACTGCAACAAAATAAAAAGAATTGAAATTATATTTTATATCTTAGACCACAAGGCAATGACAATGAAATTCAACTCCAACAAAACTTTTCATCCCCCCAAAAGGCTTGGAAACTAAACAACCTTATGCTAAATGACACTGGGTCAAGAAAGACCCAAAAAAGGGAAATCATTAACTTCCTTGAGCATAACAACAATGAAGCTATAAGCCACCAAAACCTGTGGTACACTGAAAACAGTCCTAAGAGGGAAATTAATCACATTAGATGCCTACATCCAAGAAACAAAAAGAGAGCACATCAACAACCTAATAAATCATCTTAGGGGAAGGGAAAAGAAAAAGTAATCCAATCCCAAACCTAGCAGTAGAAAACAAATAACCAAAATTAAATGAGAAATAGATGAAATTAAAAACAAAAGAATCATTCAGAAAATTAAAGAAACAAAAAGTTGGTTCTTCGAAAAGATAAATAAAATGGATAAAGCATTGGCCAGATTAACTAGAAATAGAAAAGTAAAATCTCTACTAATCTCAATCAGAAACAAAAAGGGACAAATGACAACAGATACCACGATTATCTCTGACTACTATACAAAACTCTGCACCCAGAAATTTGCCAATGTGGAGGAAATGAACCAATACCTGGAATCACACTATCTCCCTAGACTTAACCAAGAAGAAATAGATGTCTTTAACAGATCTTAAGCACTGAGATCAAAGAAACAATAAAAAATCTTCCAACAAAAGAAGCTCTGGACCAGATTGCTTCACACTAGAATTTTATCAAACCTTCAAAGAAGAGCTTGTAACCTTCAGGGGCAGAGAGAAACCAGAGGAGCAAAAAACAAGTGCTTCCAATGTGGTCAGACTGGCCACTCCAGAGAAGACTACCCCCAGCAATACCACTGGCTGGGCAAGCCACCTGGCCCCTGTCCAGAATGCAAGGGTGACCACTGGAGGGTGGCCTGTCCCCAGAGGCAACAGGGACCCCATCAGAGCCCAAACTGGACTAAGAGTGCCGGGGCAAATTCTCATGGCTCCAGCTTATGTCATCACCCCTCAAGAGCCCCAGGTTTGCCTTATAGTGGAGCTCCAGGAGAGAAAATTTCTTTTGGACATTGGAGCAACTTTTTCTGTACTTCTCTCCAATCCTGGCCTTTTATTTCCCAAATCCATAACTATACAGGGGGTGTCTGGACAGCCGGTTACCAAATTTTTCTCCCAGCCTCCAAGCTGCAATTGGGATGACCTGCTGTTCTCTCATGCCTCCCTAATCATCCCTGAAAGTCCTGCTCCCCATTTGGGGAGGGACATAAAACTAAAACAGGAACTTTTCCCTCCTGGAGATCTAGTCATGATCAAAACACCTCCCTCTAATTCACCCTCCCTGACCCCAACTTGGGAAGTCCCCTTTCCTGTTATCTTGTCTTCTTCTACTGTTAAAGTTATAGGAGTCAATTCCTGTATACATCATTCACAAGTAAAGTCCTGGAACCCTCCATCTTCTACGGAGGCAGGCAATGAAGACAGCCAACCACAGACCAC
>CAUYRH010118586.1:0-15024 GCA_963574655.1 Perodicticus potto
CAGCTACTTGGGAGGCAGAGGCAGGAGACTCGCTTGAGCCCAGGAATTGGAGGTTGCTGTGAGCTGTGATGCCACCGCACTCTATCCAGGGTGACAGCTTGAGACTCTGTCTCATAAACATAAATAAGACAGCTATAGTAATTTTTTTTTTTTGAGACAGAGTTTCACTATGTCGCCCTCAGTAGAGTGCTGTGGCATCACAGCTCACAGCAACCTCCAACTCTTGAGCTTAGGCAATTCTCTTCCCTCAGCCTGCCAAGTAGCTGGGACTACAGGCGCCTGCCATAATGCCCAACTATTTTTTTGTTGTAGTTTGGCCAGGGCTGGGTTCGAACCTGCCACCCTCTTGGTATATGGGACCAGTGCCCTACTCACTGAGCCACAGGCACTGCCCAGCGATAGTAATTTCTGAGCTATTTCAAAGAATACTCTTAAGGCTTCGTGCCCATACTCAGTGGTTAGGGTGCCAGCCACATGCACTGGGCCTGGTGGATTTGCACCCAGCCTGGGCCTGCTAAACATCAATGATGACAACAACAACAACAAAATAGCTGGGTGATATGGCGGGGGCCTGTAGTCCCAGCTACTCGGGAGGCTGAGGCAAGAGAATCGCTTAAGCATAAGAGTTTGAGGTTTCTGTGAGATGTGACACTATGGCACTCTACTAAGGGCGACAAAGTGAGACTCTGTCTAAATAAATAACCCGACCAAACAAAGAATACTCTTAATAAGTTAGATTATGGAAATCCACACACTTATTACCTATACTCTAAGGAGAAAAATATCAGCCTTTCAAAGTAAACAAAACTAGAATTGCTGTTAGCTCTTGCTTATCCATGATATTAAGCAAAAAAAAAAAAAAAAAAAACAACCTGTGGCTCAGTGAGTAGGGCGCCGGCCCCATATGCCAGAGGTGGTGGGTTCAAACCCAGCCCTGGCCAAAAAAACTGCAAATAAATAAATAAGTTAAAAAAAAAAAAACCTATTGTATCAACTATGAAACCCGGAGCGAGTTCCAATCACCTGATCAATGGCTGGCATTTGGCTTCTGCTTTCCAGTTGCTTAGAGGGCACCAAATAGACCTTGGTCTATTCAGAATGCATTGAAATAAGAGCGCACATTTATTAAAATACACAGGGTGTTGAGTGGCGCCTGCGGCTCAGTGGGTAGGGCGCCAGCCCCATATACCAAGGATGGCAGGTTTGAAACCGGCCCCGGCCAAACTGCAACAACAAGAACAAAAGAAAAATAGTTGGGCATTGTGGCAGGCGCCTGTAGTCCCAGCTGCTCCAGAGGCTGAGGCAAGAGAATCGCCTAAGCCCAAGAGTTGGAGGTTGCTGTGAGCTGTGACAGCACAGCACTCTACTGAGGGCAACAAAGTGAGACTCTGTCTCTAAAAAAATAAAATAAAATAAAATAAAATCCACTGCCTGGGGATCAGTGGGTAGGGTGCCGGCCCCATATACCGAGGGTGGCGGGTTCAAACACGGCCCCAGCCAAACTGCAACAAAAAAAATAGCCGGGTGTCTTGCCTGGCGCCTGTAGTCCCAGCTACTCAGGAGGCTGAGGCATGATAATTGCCTAAGCCCAAGAGTTGGAGGTTGCTGTGAGCTGTGTGACTGCACCGCATTCTACTAAGGGCAATAAAGTGAGACTATGTCTCTACAAAAAAAAAAAAAAAAAAAATAGGGTGCCAAAAATGAATATACAATTTTAAGAAAGGAAAAAGCTGGCTTGGCGCCTGTGGCTCAAGTGGCTAAGGCACCAGCCAAATACACCTGAGCTGGCAGGTTCGAATCCAGCCCGGGCCCGCCAAGCAACAATGACAGCTGCAACCAAAAAATGGCCGGGCGTTGTGGCGGGTGCCTGTAATCCCAGCTACTTGGGAGGCAGAGGCAGGAGACTCGCTTGAGCCCAGGAATTGGAGGTTGCTGTGAGCTATGATGTCACAGCACTCTATCCAGGGTGACAGCTTGAGGCTTTGTCTCAAAAAAAAAAGAAAAGAAAACAAAGGATAAAAACGCATTATAGGGACGCGCCTGTGGCTCAAAGGGGTAGGGCGCCAGCCCCATATGCCGGAGGTGGTGGGTTCAAACCTGGCCGCAGCCAAAAAAAAAAAAAAAAAAAATTGTGAAAATTGTGGTACTCAATATATACTGATAATGCTTGTTACTTTGTATATTGTATCTTGTAATTGCAGAAGTCAAAGGAGATTTGAGTATTATAATTTTAATACAGTTTTTTCCTTTTAAAAAATGTGTATACTTTTTTTTTGTCAGTCTCTCTATTATTGTTCATGGCTTCAGAAAGGAATACACCCAATTTTTAGCTGGGTTAATGTGTTCCGAGGCAGTATGGAGAAAATGTTATGTTTTTTTTTTTTGGTGACAGAGTCTCACTGTGTTGATCTTGGTAGAGAGCTACGGCATCATAGCTCACAGCAATCTGAAACTCTTATACTCACGTGATCGCTTTGCCTCAGCCTCCCAAATAACTAAAACTACAGGTGCTTGCCACAATGCTTAGCTAGTTTTTATAGAAGAAGTCTTGCTCTTGCTTAGGCTGGTCTTGAACTCCTGACCTCAAACAATCCTCCTGTCTTGGCCTCCCAGAGTGCTAGGATTACAGGCCTTGAGTCACTATGCCTGGCAGAGAAAATACTATAAAGTATAGGATTCCTATTGGGGAAATAGGACAAAACATTTCTTCATGATAATTTTTTTTTTTTTTTTTTGAGACAGAGCCTCAAGCTGTCACCCTAATAGAGGGCTGTGGCATCACAGCTCACAGCAACCTCCAATTCCTGGGCTCAAGCAAGTCTCCCGCCTCTGCCTCCCAAGTAGCTGGGACTACAGGCGCCCGCCACAACGCCCGGCCATTTTTGGTTGCAGCTGTCATTGTTGTTTGGCGGGCCCGGGCTGGATTCGAACCTGCCAGCTCAGGTATTACGCGGCTGGCACCTTAGCCCGTTGAGCCACAGGCGCCGAGCCTGTTTTTTTTTTTTTTTTGAGACAGAGTCTTATTCTGTCATCCTGGGTAGAGTGCTGTGCTGTCATAGCTCACAGCAACCTTAAACTCCTGGGCTCAAGAGAACCTCTTGTCTCAGCCTCCTAAGCATCTGGGACTATCACAACGTCCCTGGCTAATTTTTCTATTTTTATTACAGATGGGGTCTCACTCTTGCTCAGGCTGGCCTGAAACTTCTGAGCTTAACAGAGTGCTAGGATGGCCCACCTGCCTTGGCCTCCCAAGTTCTAGGATAACAGGCATGAGCCACCTTGAACAGCCTGATAATATAATACTTTAATAGAAATAATGTTTTTACATTTTTAAAGCTTCTTGACATTTGATGCTCTCAATAGTCCCAGACAACAGGGAAGGTGCTGCCACACACTCTGGCCCCTGTAGAGAGAGGACCAGGACCCAGGTTTTTCAAACCTTAGTTCTGTGCTCTTTGAGCTTCTCCATTTAGGTAGCCTAATACACTTCTTTTCTTTCTTTCTTTTTTTTTTTTTTTTTTTGAGACAGAATCTCAAGCTTTCACCCTGGGTAGAGTGCCCTGGCATCACAGCTCACAGCAACCTCCAATTCCTGGGCTTAAGCTATTCTCTTGCCTCAGCCTCCCAAGTAGCTGGGACTACAGGTGCCTGCCACAGTGCCTGGCTATTTTTTGGTTGCAGTTGTCATTGTTCCTTGGCGCTGAGCCAAATTTGGTCATATCCTAATCATACTTGGCTTAGAGGTAGAATTAAATTGGTTTTCATAGGCCACAATAAGTAGCACACAGTAAGTTGAGTTTTAACTGTAATTCTTCTTCTTATTAAAAACCTATGATAGAGGTAGTATAATGCTGTGGATAAAATAATGGACTCTAGAGCCAGATCCCTGGGCTTGAATCCTAGCTTTCACACGCACCTGTCTCACAAAGTTGTGTGCAAAACTCTTAGATGAATACGTAGCAGAAGCTCTCTAGTATTTAGACACGGAAGTAATAAATTGCCCAATTTACAGGGTAAATAATGGAGCAGCAACCTCCAACTCCTGGGTTCAAGCGAGTCTCCTGCCTTCGCCTCCCAAGTAGCTGGGACTACAGGCGCCCGCCACAACGCCCGGCCATTTTTTGGTTGCAGCCGTCATTGTTGTTTGGCGGGCCCGGGCTGGATTCAAACCCGCCATCTAAGGTGTAAGTGGCTGGCACCTTAGCTGCTTGAGCCACAGGTGCCGAACCTGGATTATAATCTTGATTCCTACTTTTTTTTTTTTTTTTTTTTGAGAGACAGAGTCTCACTTTGTCGCCCTTGGTATAGTGCCATGGCGTCACACAGCTCACAGCGAGCTCCAACTCTGGGACTACAGGTGCCCGCCTGTACAGAACGCCCAGCTATTGTTTTGGTCGCGGCCGGTTTCAAACCCACCACCCTGGGTATGTGAGGCTGGCTCTCTACTCAATGAGCCACAGGCGCTGCCCTTGATCCCTACATTTTAGTATCCCTTATAGAAATATTGCCTTGGGTGGCACCTGTGGCTCTGTGAGTAGTGCACCGGGCCTCATATACGGAGGGTGGTGGGTTAGAACCCGGCCTTGAGGAAACTGCAACAACAACAACAACAAAAAATAGCCTGTGGCGGGCGCCTGTAGTCTCAGCTACTCGGGAGGTTGATCGCCTAAGCCCAGGAGTTGGAGATTGCTGTGAGCTGTGATGCCAAAGCACTTTACTGAGGGCAATATTGTGAGACTCTGTCTCTACAAGGGGGGAAAAAAAGGAAGAAATATTGCCTTTCTAGGTTATTTTATTTTTTCATAATTCCTAAAATATTTTAATTTCATGTCTTCAATGGCCAACATTTTATTATCCTTTACCACACTGAAAACCTTGTTTCCAAATTAACATTTATGAAAAAATCTAGTACAAAAAATTTAACCCAAATGTCTTCAGTTGTCAGGCACTCCGTTTATGCCATGAAGCCGCATTTGCATTTATAAGGAGCTGTTTTGTGCTTTAAGTTCCTCCATTCTGAACATGTTCTATAAGCCTACTAGCGGTAAGCTACTCGAAGTCTGCATTTCTATTCACTTCTTGTTAATTTACTCCACAGTATCTATATAGTTTACTGCTATAACCCTGTGGGCTGTTCAGTGAATTATCAATTGACTGGCAGGCTCACCCTGTATTTTATTCTATTATTTTTATTCATTTTATTCTATTTTTTTCCCCTTAGTTATTTCCTGACTAGTTCGGTCAAGGGCTGTCACAAACATGCCAATTTCATGGCCGCATAAAAATGATCTAGTCAATGTCTTTTCTCTAATTGAGGTTTGGCACCTTGCGCTCTAAGGAGGATCTGAGGCACAGGTACTCAAGCCTAGAGAGTGTTTTTTTGTTTTTTTCTCCACAGCAAGAAACAGGACCTTGGGCGGTGGGTGGGAATCGAGAAAGCAGGAGTGCTTTAGAGGCAGTGTAGTAAGAAAGAAGAAGAGGTAAGCAGAGCCCACAGCTTTTTGTCCCTCCTTTTTTTTCCCTCAGGGTAGAGGTGGCAGCTGATCAGACACAATAGCCGGCAGTCCCCTGCTGAAGTGAGGATAAAAATGACCCTCAACAGCACCAGCAGGAGGGCTGGGACAGGGAGGAGGGGTGTGTATGGGAGGGGACGGGGATGAGGGTGACAAGGTGACAAACGCCGCCGCCGACAGCTAGCTCCACTCCACTTCAGCCAGACTAGGCTGGGAGCTGGTGAGCCACCTCCCCACAGCCGGGCGGGGTGGGACAGGCAGACGAGGGGCGGTGGCTTTCCTTTTGGGGCGGGGCAAAGGGTGGAGGGAAGCCTGAGTCAGCAACCCCTGATTGGCTCGCGTCTTCCCGTAGAGTCTTCTGATTGGGCAGTTTGCAGCGGGAGATGTTGTGAGGCGCGGCGGGGCGGGGCGAGCCGCCCGGGGTCTGTGACAAGGCCCTGGAGCTGAGTGGGGAGGGGCGGCGGTCGTGCTCCGGGCCTGGAGCCGCTGTGACCTGGAGCGTGGAGGAGAAGCGCAGCCGCCTCTTCTCAACTCCGCTAGCCGCGCCGAATTCGCTCAGCTGCTTTGAAGATTAAAAAAAAAACCAAGGGAACAGTTTTGAATGAGCCCCGTTTCACTAACTCCCCGGCTCCCGCTGCGGGAAGATATTTTGCTATCGGGCTGAGGGGACACTCCCTTATCTAGAAGTCCCAAGTCCCGCCGCAGCTGCGTTCTCTCCCCACTGCAAAAAAAAAAAAAAAAAGAAAAGGAGCGGAGAGTCACGGCTCCCAAAGCCATGTCCCCGCAGTCTGGGACTCGTGGCCCCTTCTCAGCCCCTGACGCAGAGCACCCAGTGTCTCTTCAGGAGCATGCCCCTTCCTGGGAGACTGGGAAGGCGGGGGGATTTTGTGTGTGCCTGGTTTGGGGGAGCCCCGGGGCGCCGGTTGGGGGTCCCGAGCCTCACCGGGAGGGGGTTGGCGAGCACCCCCCACCCCGCCCCTGGCTAATCCCCCTCTCCTGCGTCGGTTCCCTGGGACCGTATTATTCAAGACAGAAAATATTCAGCTCCAGAGCCTCCCCTGGGAGGGGAGGGGAAGGAGGGGGAGTGGGGAGGTGGATCCAGGGAGGAAGAAGCGAGGAATCCGCCCCCGGGAAGCAGCTCCGCGCGGCAGCGGAGCCCGGCGCTTCTGTCACTTGGCGATCGCGGGCGCCCGAGCAGGGCCCCGGCCCGGCCCGGCGAGGCGAGGGGAGAGTCCGGCGGCCGCCGCCGCCCCGCCCCACGCCCTCCCGCGGCGGCCGGGAGCCCGGGGCCGGCCGGGGCAGGTCGCGGCGGTGTCTGGGAGCGGCCGGCCGGGGGCGGCGGCCTCGGAGCGCGGCGGCGGGCAGCGCCGGATCGTCCTCCCGCGGGGTCCGGCTGGCGCGGGCGGGTGGGGAGCGCTGTCCCGGAGCCTGCCAGCCCCGTGCGGATCCACTCGCCCCGCTTCCTCCGGTGCGTGTCTGCTTTATTTTCCGCCTAAACCGGGCGGGCGCCGCGCTCGCGGAGAGCGGGTTTCCCGCGGGCTCTCCTTCGCACCACCTCGGGCCACCCCGCGCGGCGGAGGCGGAGGAGCCGCGCCCGCGTGTGCGGGGCGAGGGAGGGAGGGCGGGAGGAGGGAAGGGCACAAAGGCCGGCGGCGGGTGCCGGGGTCCGGCCGGCCGGCCGTGGAGGAGGGGCGCCCGGGGCCGCTCATGAATATTAACCGAGCCTGCGGCCTAGCGCGTCCCGGCCGGGCCCAGCGCCCGGCCCGCGTCCCCGCTCCTGCCCGCCGCGGCCCCCGGCAGCTCGGCCCGAGCGCGCGGGAAGAGTAAGCCCCCCGGTGCTGTCTCTCCCCAGGTCTTCCCCGCACCTTTCTAGAAGGACATATTTGGGCCGCCGCTCCCCCCCCCCACCGGCCCGCCTCAGGAAGGGGCGGGGGAAATAGTGGTGGGTAGGTGGTTTTTCTTTTTCCTATTTTTTTCTCCCCCCCCCAAAGTGGCCACAAGGAAAAGGGGAACACAAGAGGCGAGTCGTAGTCGGGGGAGCAGCCCCGAAATAAAAGTTGCCGGAGCTGCGGCTTCATTGATGTAGCCCGGGAAGAATGCCCTGGAGCGGGAGTGGCGCCCGCGTCCCACCCGCGGCCGTGCACGCCTCCCCGCCGGGCTCGGCGGTCCCCACCCAGCCCCGCCGCGGGCCAAGGAAAACAGCCGCCGCCTCCTCCGGGACGCCGGCCGGGCGGAGGGGCCGCGCCGGGGACGCTCCCGCGGCAGCCTGGGCGGCCCGCCCGGAGCCGCCGCCGAGTCTGCGCCGGCCCCCGCCGAGGCTGGCTTTGTGTTTGCTTTTTGGGGGGTTGGAAAGAGAACGACGAGGGGGCCTGGAAAAGTGGGATCCCATTTTAGCCCCGAGGGGCAGAAAACTTGCGGTGAGTGGTCGCGTGTGGGTGTTGCAGAGGAACACGCACGCTCCTGCTGCTCTGCCGGGGAGGTACACTCACCAAAATGCACTTGAACCGGGAATGTTTTTTTCTTGAAGGCTGCACAACAGCCAGGCGTGTTTGACTCAACCACCGGGCAGTGCTGAGGTCTCTCCGTCTTTCTGTCTTTTCTTGTTTTTCCCCCTCGGGTTTATAGGGTTTTCCTTGTTTTGTTTATTTTATTTTTTTTGTACGTTTGATTTGTGTGTTTCTTCTGCATGGACCGAATAACCCTTGGAAACGCGAACTTGGCGTAGGCATGTGGGCAAGGCTGTGATGAGCGCCGGGACGAAGTTCATGTCCTTTAACTTCTCCTTCTAGGAAGGATCTCTCCGGGAGCCGACGCTCGCTCCTTCACGACCCGCCCGGATTTCTCCTGGACTCGAGAGTGACCCTGGGAGAAAGGGGATCGCTTTCTGCAGTTGGCCTGGACACTTCGCTGCCAAAGACGGGCCTGTCGCCTTTGTACGTCTCTAGAATGGAAGAAGACGGCGGAGGAGTCAGTTGAAGCCCGAAAAAATCACGGCGTTTGGAGGGGCTTCGTGAGAACCTTCGTTTCCCAGCACTTTGTTTCACCAGCCCCGCCCCTCCTCGGAGCCTCGTGCGGAATTCTTCCCTTTTTGGTGCATGGTGGCATTTCCCCCCCAATGTGGACTCCACAGGATTTGTCCCTTCTTTGTATTTTGAAATGAAATGATGGCCACGCGTCGGACTGGTCTGCCTGAGGGAGATGGTGACAAGCTGAAGGCTTGCGAGGTAAGTGCCCCATCCCCCGTGTGTCCTGCGAGTCGAGGGTCAGCCGCCGCCGGCCTCCTCAGGGGCTTCCCGGGGCTTTGAGCTGGTTGGTGGCAGCGCTCAGCTTGGCCGGGAGCGAGGTGACGCCTTGCCCACTTTTGCTTCCAGGGACTTAAGTGATTCTTTTGCCCTCCCTTAGGAATGTCCCCTTCCTGGTCCCCCCTCCACAGATCGCGGAATTCTCCCATCGCTGGTGGCTGTGAATACTACAAGCCTAGGATAGGGCGCGTCAGTATGCGTTTTCCTGAAGTCCCTTTGCTCGGGTATTTCTCGGGTTGAGCTAGTTGGAGGTGGCTTTGTGCCTTTTCTATGTTTTATTCGTGTGCCTGTCTAGGGTTTTTCTCCGAGGTGGAGAAAAGGCAGTTGGTATGCCTGGAGCTCCTAGAACTTGGTCTCTCTTTGACACTGACGGGGGTCCTGCCTGCTGTTGGTGCAGACCTCTGCCTTAGGTAGAAAAAGAAGTCTTTTTCCCATGGACAGTTAAGGCACAGCCTTGGAAAACAAAAATTACAGTGGTGTAATTCCGGCTCCCTCAAGACTCTCCTGCCTTTACTGTTCTTTTATTTAAACCCTTCCTTTCGCTGCTGAGGAGTTCGTGAAGCTGCTCTGCATCTTTACAAGGGCTTAAAAAAGATTTTACTCCAGGCTTCCTGGATATTTTTGAGCAGGCAGAACAGAAATAATAGAAAACCTACCGACTTATGACACTCACACACTCTGTTGCCTCTCATCCTTTTTTTCCTCTTTTTGTTTAAGATTGGTGTATTTGGAGTTTACCTCCGTAATGAACATACCGTGTTTGCAGTTGATGGTTTCTGTAATTTGCTTTTTAAAACATACCAAGTATTGTTGTTCTTTACACTTGACTTTGGAGATGGCTTTTTTGTTGTTGAAAGGTTGAAGATTATTTTAGAAAACTGTAACATACCCAAATGAGCCTTCACCGTTTCACCATTTCTTTTGCACTTCATCAGTTACAGCCTTTGAAACAATGTCCAGTTCTGAGTGTGTGGGTTTTGGCGTTTTCATGAAAATGAATCAGAAATTAAAATTTGGGTTCATAAAGCATGCAGAGAGACTTGCTTCATGCTGTTTACTTCATGTTGAATTAGAAAGTTTATGCAGAAAATACTGTAAGGTACAGTATGCCTTTCCTATACAGCTTACATTTAGAATCAGCGTTTTACTTCTTGACATTTTTAAACACCTGCTTGCAGGTAAAAGCATGATTAAGTCTAACACCACAATCCTCTGATCATGGTGAACCATAATAACTCCTTTTGGAAGGCCTACAGTACAACCTGGCTATTGCTTAATGTGTATTGTAGTTACATAATAACATGTATTGTGACCCTAAAGCTTTATTTGTCATTGTCTTCTGAAGACTTTAATTAGCATGTGATTTGCATTATATTTGGATGAATTAACAGTTACTTGATTTTTTTGTATGTCCCTATCATTTAAGGGATGCCCTGAAACTGAGAATTTAGACATGTCTCTTCCTTGGCTGGAAAGCAGTGCTTCCAGTTAGTTGCACACTTGGCTTCTATTGACAATGACAGTTATATATTTTTGGATAGCTGTGAAATTTGCTTTCATTTGGATCTTAATGCTGGCATGGCTGTATGACGTCTAGTTTGGGAATTAAGAGAACACAATATTATCTGTGTTTTTCTCATTTGAAATATATATATAGTGCTTGAATTTGGGATTAAACTGCAATATTGTTTGGCTTTTTAAAAGAATAGGTAGATATTTTGCTTAGATTCTATGTGGAAATGGAAATAAAGGGGCTTTATTTTGGGCTTTATTTTATTGGGCCACCAGAGAATATTTTAAACCTTAGGATAGGGAGTAAGGAGAACTTGTGTAATTAATTATTGCCTCTGTTTGGTCAGGATGTGGATTTATTTTTTTGAGAGTGCCATGGAGCCATCATAGCTCACAGCAACCTTGAACCCTTGGGCTTGAGCAGGCCTCTTGCCTGAGCCTCTGGAGTAGCTGGGACTACAGGTAACCTCCACAATGTTGCCTGGCTTGTTTTTCTATTTTTAGTCAAGACAAAGTCTCACTGTGCTTAGGTTGGTCTTGAACTCCTATGCATTCTACCCGCCTTGGCTTGTCAGGCTGCTAGAATTACAGGCATGAACCCCCTCGACCGGCCTCTCTGGTGATTCTGAGGCTAAACACTAAATCTGTGAGTACTTTTTAGTTATAGAAAGGAAGTTACCCTGGGAATCCTTTGGTTTGGTAGACATTTAGGTCTTTGAACACTGCACTTAATTTTTTGTCCTCAATTTTACTAGATGTATTACATTCTAGAGTAGTACTGTCATTCTTTAAAAATTAAAAACAAATCAATGTGTACCTAAATGTGTTTAAAATAGAAATAAATTTTGCAATAAATAATAAATTTCTTTGTGTTTTTAACTAACCAAGAAATGAACATATGTATCTGTAGGACAGAAGAAATCAATCCAGTACATTAATAGGAGTCTCTGTTTCATGTCTTATCTAATTAGCTAACTCCATCTGCCATGAATAAAGTCTATTGCTTTGTTAAAAACCAATCAGAGATTGGTTTCATCTTAAGTGTTACAGTCGAATAGTGTTGATACAGGAATACATTTAGGCACTCAACCCCTCCACAAAGAATGTATTGGAGGATTCAAAACAAATAGCAAACAGTGCTTTTCAAATGAAGAGTTGTGACAATTCCATAGACTAGGTCTTGGCCTCACTTGGTAAGGTTGGCTCAGTTTGTGTTCATACTTATTTGTATATGTTGTGCATTAGAATCACTTTCTATGGACTCTTCCCTTGAATCCTCACTGTGATGTTAACACCCCTCTGTCAAATTATACCTATAGATTCATTGTCCAAGTTTAACTTGCCTTTTTTCTTTTTTGGAGACAGAGCCCCACTGTGTGGCCCTGGGTAGAGTACTATCACAGCTCACAGCATCCTCAAACTCTTGGGCTCAAGCGATCCTCTTGCCTCAGCTTCCTGATCAGTTGGGACTACAGGTGCCTGCCACCAGGCCCAGCTAGTTTTTCTATTTTTTTTTTTTTTAAATAGGCATAGGGTCTTCCTCTTGCTCAGGCTGGTCTCAGCCTCCTGAGCGCAGGCAGTCTACCCGCCTCAGCTTCCCAAAGTGGTAGGATGAAGGATGTGAGCAGTGCACCTGGGCAACTTGCTGGTTTTTAACTAAGAAAGTGAAAACTTTCTACACCATATTGTTTTTTCCATTTCTAACATTTACTTCACTTTTTACATATAGTCTATAGTATTGTCCAGTAATAGTCTTTTTTTTTTTTTTTGAGACAGAGCCTCAAGCTGTCACCCTGGAGAGAGTTCCGTGGCATCACAGCTCACAGCAACCTCCAATTCCTGGGCTCGAGCGAGTCTCCTGCCTCTGCCTCCCAAGTATCTGGGGGTACAGGCGCCTGCCCCAACACCCAACCATTTTTTGTTTGCAGCCGTCATTATTGTTTGGCAGGCCCGGGCTGGATTCAAACCCGCCAGCTCAGGCGCCTTAGCCTGTTGAGCCATAGGTGCCGAGCCCAGTAATAGTCTTTTTGAACACTTTCACTATTATTAAAATGAACTTACTCGCTTAATTAATTTGTTTCATTTTTATATTCTGTTTCTTCACCTAGGCTAAGATTATTTTAGACTAGGCCTGGTGTGGTGGCTCACGCCTGTAATCCTAGCACTCTGGGAGGCTGAGGCGGGGGTGGATAGTTTGAGCCCATGAGTTCCAGAGCAGCCTGAGCAAAAGCAAAACCCCATCTCTACTATTTTTTTCTAAAAATAGAAAAACTGAGGTAAGAGGATCGCTTGAACCTGAGTTGGAGGTTGCTGTGAGCTATAATGCCACGGTACTCTACCCAGGGCTACAGCTTGACACTCTGTCTAAAAAAAAAAAAAAAGGATTATTCTAGATCGAAATGTATTATGGTTGATGAAATATATTTGTTGGTTGATTTTGGAACAGTGTAAACAAAATGATAAGGCATTTTTCTGTGTATGAATTTATATGGATCCATGCTTCCTCTGTTCTTACTGAAATATTGTATACTTTGCTTTTATCCCACCCTCCTTCATTCCTTTTTTTCTTTTTTTGTTTTTGAGACCTAGTCACACTCGGTTGCCCCAGGCTAGAGTGGCTCTGCCTGAGCCTGGCTCACAGCAACCTCAAATTGCTCTCACAGCAACCTCAAATTGCTCGGCTGAAGCAGTATTTCTGCTGTAGCCTCCTAAGTAGCTGAGACTACATGTGTGTGCCACCACACCCAGCTAATTTTTCTGTTTTTAGTAGAGATAGGATCTTGCTCTTGCTTAGGCTGGTTTCAAAATCCTTAACTCCAGCCATGCTCCTACCTCGGCCTCCCAGAGTCCTAGAATTACTGGTCTGAGCCACTGTGCCCACCCCCCTGTTTTTCTTTCTCTGTTTTGCAGGATTCTTCCTTTGCTTGCCACTTTCCTGTTGGTTTTACTCAGAGACAAGCCCTTTCCATTCCTCTACTATTCTCTTACTCACTAGGTTTTTATTTTGCATTCTTCCTGTATGCAGGTAACTTCAACTTTATAATTCTGTCCCAGGTTTGATGATTTATGTTCAGGCCTAGATAGGCAATTGCTCATTTATAGAATGGTTTCAGGGATAGCCCACAGTCCTTGCAGGTGGATTGCTCTGAGCTCAGGAGTTTGAGACCAGCCTGAGCAAGAGTGAGACGCCATCTCTAAAAATAGCGGGGTGTTGTAGTGGGTGCCTGTAATCCCAGCTACTTGGAGGCTGAGGCAGGAGGATCAATTGAGTCCAAGAGTTAGAGGTTGCTGTGAGCTATGGCAAGAGAGTGAGACTCTGTCTCAAACAAACAAACAAACAAAAAACAATGATCCTATTGAAAGTGAAGCTGATTACATTTACCCATGTAAAACAATTTTCTGGCAGTTCATTGCCTTTGAAATAAAGTTGAAATTCCTTAGAAGTCTTAAAGGACTTTGAAAATCTTGCCCGCCCTTCTCCTGTCTTACCTGCTACTTTTTTTCTCTACTTTGATCTCTTATCTTTAGGTCTTTTAATTACTGTTTTCTCCCACGCTTTCTTCCATCCATCTCTCTTCTTTTTCTCTCCCCTCCATGCTGATTTTTTTACTCATCATTCTGGTCTTCAATATCATTTCCTCAGGAAAAACCTTCCCTGATCCTCCAAGACTGTCAGTTGCCCCTGGCAACTCAAAACACCCTGTACTTTATCAAGAATAGCACTTACAAGTTTATCCATATCTGCCTTGAATTGCCATCCCTGTAAGAGTAGGGACCAAATCAGACACACAGAAAGTGTTCAATAAATACTTGTTGGTTGAGTAAGTGGGATATGCAGGAAAGGCTTTGAGTTTTATTCTGTGTTCAGCTTGATTCCACTGTGCTGTACTCTGTCAGTTAATGTTTCACCACTGTCCTACCTTCTCTCTTTGAAGTTTCCTGTACTACTAGACATGCATGCATCTCAAGGCTCAGCGTTTTTTGTTTTTAATTATTATAATAGATTTAGGGGTACAAGTTGAATTTTATTACATGTGCTTCTATTTTGGTGATGTCTGGGCTTTTGGTATACCTATCACCCACGTCGTATGCATTGTACCCCACAGATAAATTCTCATTCCTCACCTCCCACCCTCTCCCTTCGTGAGTCTCCAGTGTCCAGTGTACCACTGTGTGTGACCTTGGGTAGCCATAGTTGAGCTCACATTTACGGGTGAGAACATGTGGCATATGTTTTTCTGTTCTAGGGTTACTTCACTTGGAATAAGGGCCTCCATTTCCATCCAAGTTACTATAAAAGCCGTTATTTCATTCTTTTGTAACCCTGGTGTATGAATATGACATTTCCTTAATCTGCTCATTAGTTCATGGGCCCTAGGTTGATTCCACATCTTTGCAATGGTGAACTGTGCTGCGATAAACATGCAAATTCAGGGCTCAGTGCCTGTGGCTCAACGGGCTAAGGCGCCAGCCACGTACACCTGAGCTGGCGGGTTCGAATCCAGCCCAGGGCCTGCCAAACAACAATGACGGCTGCAACCAAAAAATAGCCGGGCGTTGTGGCAGGCGCCTGTAGTCCCAGCTACTTGGGAGGTGGAGGCAGGAGACTTGCTTGAGCCCAGGAATTGGAGGTTGCTGTGAGCTGTGATGCCACAGCACTCTATCCAGGGTGACAGCTTGAGGCTCTGTCTCAAAAA
>CAUYRH010118587.1:0-43896 GCA_963574655.1 Perodicticus potto
ACTCTCAGTAGAGTGCCTTGGTGTCATAGTTCACAGTAACCTCAAACTCTTGGGCTCAAGCGATTCTCTTGCCTCAGCCTCCCAAGTAGCTGGGACCACAGGCACCTGCCACAATGCCTGGTTATTTTTAGAGACAAGGTCTTGCTCTGGTTCTGGCTGGTCTTGGAACTGTGAGCTCAGGCAATCCACCTGCCTCGGCCTCCCAGAGTGCTGGGATCACAGGCTTGAGCCACTGCGCCTAGCCCATAATCTCTTTGGATAACCTTACTGATCCTTTTATGAAGGCAAAGCCCTCATCACCTGAACACCTTCCATAAAGCTCCATCTCCCAAAGCCGTTGCACTGGAGATTAAGGTTCCAACATTTAAATTTTGGGGGACACATTCAGACTATAGCTTTTTGCTCAAGAATAATCTTAACACACTGAGGTAGCAATTGATGATCAAGGCTCCTGGTGGTTGCACCCCCATGGCTTTGTTGGGTGCAGCCCATGCTACCAGCCCCATGGGCTGGAGTCAGGTGCCTGGTCTGACATCAAACTGGCACTACAGATACAGAGTTTCAGGGGGCAGCTGTGCTTTCATAGTTCCAATAGGCATTGCCCTTTTGGGGCTTTGCTGTAACCTTGAGCCCACAGTTCTGCTCAGCATTGCCCTGGGTGGTGGGCTCCCTGGTGCAGCTCCATCACTGTTGCAGGTCTCTACCTGGGCCCTGCGGCTGTCCTAGACACCCATGGAATCTTGGAGCAGAAAGCCTTGCCTCCTCAAGAAGCTATCTGTGTGCCTGCAGAATTAGCACTGGTGGATGCCCACAAGGCTCACCTTCACACCCTTTGGAGCAGTGGCTTAGGCTGGACCTGGATTCATTTGAGCGGCAGCTGGGGAAGCCTAGGAGAGCTATGGTGGATTGTGGGGAACAGACACCCAAGGCATCCTGGGCAGTGAGGATTGGAGTCTTAAGAGTGCCTTGCAACCTGCCTTTACTGTTCTGCCCTAAGGGCTCTGGCACCATGGGCCTGTGATGAGAGGGGAAGACTCTGAGAAAATTCTCCCATAAGCTCAACAAATAGCACCAGCTTCTTTCTGTTCATGTTACTCTCCTATCAAACAGTCACAAGACTACTTGGCCATACCCTTGGTATTCTCTCTCTCTAGTAGGGTTTTTTATTCTTTATGCTCATAGGCTGAAGGATTTTCAAACCTTTACCTTATGCTTCCCTTTAGGACATAAATTCCATCTTTAAATCATTTCTCTTCTTGAATTTTAGTACAAGCCATTACGAAATTGCCACACAACATCCTGAATACTTTTCTGCTGGGAGATTTCTTCTGCCAAATATTCCAGTTTGTCACGCTTAAACTCTGCCTTCCATAATGTTTTAGGACATCACCATAATTAGGCTTCACCACTTTATAACAAGGATGGCTTTTCCCTCATTTTCCAACATCTTGTTCCCCATTTCCAACTGAGATCTCTTGAGAATGGCCTTTATGGTCCACATCTCTACCAGCATTCTAGTCTTCCCTATTTGTCTCTGTAAGAAGTCTCTGGCTTCTCCTATAGCTCTTCCCTTTTTCTGAGCCCTCACCAGAATTGCTTGCAATTCTTCTGTCCAGGAAACCCAGGTTTTTTCCTGCATCTCTTCAAAAGCGTTCCAGCCCCCAGTTCCAAAGCCACTTCTACGTTTTAAGGAGTTGTTTTAGCAACACCCCACACCTTTGATAGCAATTTCTGTCCTAGTTGATTTTGTGCTACTGTAACATAATATCAAGAACTGGATAACTTATAAAGAGCAGAAATTATTGATCAGTCCCGGAGGTTGAAATGTCTAACCTCACGTCACTGGCATCAGGTGAGGGCTTTCTTGCTGTGTCCTCATGTGGCAGAAGGTAGAAAGGTCAAAAGAAGAAGAACCTTCTCCTAGAGATTCTTTTATGGTGGTAAAAGACCAAACACCTTCCGTTAGGCCCCAAATCCCAACACTGATGCATTGGAGACTAAGATTCTAACACATGACTTTTGGGGTGACACATTCAGACCACAGAACCAGGCAATTAGACCACAGATAATTCAATACGCATTGAAACACGAGGCTGGTAAAACTCTTAAAGAGACCAATTCACCTGCTCTTATTGTATCAAGTAATGATACTGGAGAAAAGTGATTTTTATCTGAGGCCTGTTCAATTACCTGGACTTCCATAGGTGGGGTGTGTGTGTGTCCATGTGAATGTACAGAGCAGGGATATAGAGGTCAGTTCTAGGTTAGAGAAAATAATATGTGCAAAGTCTTTGAACTTTGGAGATTATCGGATATTTCTGGCTATCGAATTACTATGGAAGAAATAGTGGTGAGAAAAGTTAGAGCTTCAAGTTAAGGTACCAGCTTTGGAAATTTGTTGTAAAGATGTATTTCAAAAGTAGAAACAACAGGAATTGATTATATTTGAGTAAATAGATTGAAAGTGGGGAGTAGATAAAGGTGACTTTGAGTCAGACCACTTGGACAACTGAGCAGAATCAATGCTTTCAATGATAAACTGGACACAGAGGAGCCCCAGGATTATAATGAACACAGTGCTGGAAATAATATAATTGAAATAATTAAGGAGTTAAGAAAATTGCCTCTGGAGCCATAGTGCCTGATTTTGAATTTTGGTTCTACCAATTATTAGCTGTGTGACCTAGGGTGAATTGTCTCTTTATACCTTGATGTCTTTGTATCTAGAAAGTTGTTAGATAATTGAGATGGTTATTTTGTGTGTCCATTTTGTTGGTCGAAAAGTGCCTAGAGATTTTGTCAAACATTTTTTCTGGTTATTTCTGAAAGGATGTTTAAAGAATTAACATTTAAACCAGTGGGCTTTGAGGAAAGCAGGCTGCCCTCCATAATATGGATGGGCTAAACTAGTTGAATGCCTAAATGGAACAAAAGACTAGCCTCTGTCCAGGAAGAAGGTCCTCACCAGCAGACAGCATTGAGATGTGAACTGCAACCTCACCTCTTCTTTGTGGCTTCAGTATGATGGCCTTAAGACTGAGTGACAGCATCAGCTAGTCTTTGAGACTCCTGCTATTGGTTCACCTTATAGATTTTGAAATTTTCAGTCTCTGTAATTCTGTGAGTCAATTTCTTAAAAATAAATCTTTATAGGTGAGTGTGTTTATTTCTATGTATAGATATATCCTATCAGTTTTGTTTTCTGAAAAACTCTGACTAATACAATAATACATGTATTAGTACTAAACCTATAGAGTTATTATAAAAATTAAATGAAATAATACACATAAACATGTTAGAATAGTGCCTGGTACACTGTGATTGCTCAAATATTAGATATTATTGAGAAACATGTGGAGTGTTCATTTCTTGATGTCCAATGTATGTATGCATATATTACTATGTATTTGGAGTTCATGGGAGTTGGGTAGGCTGGAGATACAAATTTGTTGTTAATAGCACATAGATGATAAATGATGCCATTAGAATAGATTGGATTATCCAGAGAGATGACATGCTATGCGAGAAAGGCTTAGATAAAAACCTCTAAAATTTAATATTTAAAATATGGACTATAACATTTACAAAATGAATTTAAAGGAGAAAACAGCAAAGGGGGAAACCAGAGGACTGCTTCATGAAAGCAAGCAAACTGTGTTCACCATTGGTGAGATTTAAGTTAGCACTGACATTGATTTAGTGACTGTATTTAGAATGAGCATATGACCAAGTGCGCTTTGACCCATCCTGGTTTATACCTGTAGTCGAAGCATAGATATTAAGTAAATTTTATGATCACCTAAGATTCAACCAAGAAGAGTCAGTAAGTGATTAAGGTGGTTCAAATTAAAAGAAAAAAAAAAAAAACTTGTATACAAACCCTGGGGAAAAGGTTTTTCTCACATTTCTTCCATGAGATACATGTAAAAAAGAACACAGTGAAAAATCTCCTTGTTATGGTCTGAATGTTTGTGTCTCCTGAAAATGAATGCTGAAGGTGAATGTCCATGTAGTTGTTTTAGGAGATGATTGTTTAGGATTCGATTAGGTCATAAGGGCTCTGTCCTTATGAATGGGATTAATACCTTTTTATAAGAAGCTTGAGGGTGACTTCAACACCTTCTACCATCAGTAGACGCAGAAACAAGGGATGATCTATGAAGCAGAGAGTGGTCACCAGATACCACATCTGCTAGCATCTGGATCGTGAATGTGCTAGCATACAGATTGTGATAAATAACATCTTGCAATAGCAGCCCCCATGAAATAAGGTAGTCCCTAACAATTTTGACATGAAAGAAGGTACAGTGCTGCTTTAGGAGGGGTAATTAGGGAAGCACAATCTAAGAAGTGATCATATTTTGAATATAGCTTTGATTAAGAGCAAGTGGCTTGAATGTGGAATATGAAAAAAAGAAGAGAAGATGAATTTGGACTTAAGAGTTTTTTGACTAAGCAACTAGGTGGATGATACTGTCTTTGAGTAAGATAGGAAGTGTCTGGGGACGAAAGCTGGTTATTTTTGGTCATGTGAAATTTGAAATGTCATTTAAACATTCAAGAGAGACGATTATAAGAAGTATGATGTTGGGTCTGGATCCATAGAGGATGTTCTGTGACAGACATACCAGTATGAGATTAAAGTCACATAGGGAAAATGTGTAGATAGAAAACTCAGGGCCAAGAAGAGAGCTCCTAGGTACTCCATCATTTTGAGAAGCTAGAAAAAGAGAATAGGAGAGACTAATGAAGTGTGAGACAAAAATAGTTGAGTATGATACCACTTATTTCCAGAAAAATAGATATTCAAGAAGAAGGGAGCAGTTAATTGAAGAGAATTATGAGGCATTGAATATCGCCTAGGTTAAGAAGGAAAGTCAATGGTCTCCTTAATAAAATGACAAATGTCCAATTTGGAGACATGAGGAGATAATGGGAGTTGAAGATGTACAGAGTAAACAGAGGCAACTTTTAAGGAGTTTGGGTGTCTAGGAATGGATTAACAAGCTATGGTATATGTATATCCATGGAATACTAGTCATCCATTTAAAAAGACCGAGCCTTAACCTCTTTTGTATTAACCAGGATGAAGGTGGAACACATACTTCTTAGTAAAGCATCACAAGAATGAAGAAGCAAGAATCCAATGTAGTCAATTCTAATATGAAGGCAGTAGATCTAATACAAGTGTGGGGGGGGTAGGGTAATGAGGAATCAGGGAGAGGGGAGAAGGGGGATGGTGTATGGCATACCTCTTGGGGGTGGGACAGAATTACAAGAGGGACTTTGCCTAACAACAGCAATCAGTGTAACCTAATTCTTTGTACCCTCAATGAATCCCAAATAATAATAATAATGATAATAATGAGTTTAGGTGCAAAAGGAAGCAGAGAATTAGATGGTTGGCTCCAGAAAGAAATCTGGAGACAAAGGGAATATTTTTTATTGTTCTCATAAACTTTTATTTTGAAATAGTTTTTGATTTGCAGGAAAACTGTAAAGCTTGTTTATGGAGATTTTGTTTTAAGGTAAACAATTTATAAAGAGAGGGATAAATTGATGTAGTGAAAAAGGGAGATAATTTCTGGAAATAATGATTTCTTTCAGAAGGAAATTCAGAGGGAAGAGATTCATGATACAAGCAGAAAGGTTTTTCACTACACAGAAATTGAGGCAGAGTAGCTACAGATATGGAGTTTAGGTAGACTTGATAGTGGGAGGATGAGTAATTCTCTATAAATTTGTAATAAATTACAAGGCATGGTCATTAGTTAGGGGAAGACTGAGAAGATGTGGAATTTTGAGGAAATGGAAAAAATAAAAAAAATAGTTTTCTGAAACAAATATTGGGGGGAGGGAATATTTCCATAATAGAAATATTCTGTAGGGAAATATTGTCAGTGTTAAGTACCTGTTTGAAATTTATTGTCATTTATTTGAAAAGTGGATTGAGGTTTTATGGATGAAGGTTTTGCAAAGACCATGTAGATACACTCTCACTTGGTCCTCAATGAGTCACATGTTTAATCTTTTCCTGTTGACTTACTCCCAACCATTGGAATATGAAAAATGTAAAGAGATTTTACAGATGCCTATATGAGGTCTTTATTTAAAATTGAGTTAATCAAATGGGATTTTATCTTGGGTGAGCCTCACTTTATCAGGTAAGTTCTCTAAAATGAGCCTCAAGCCTTCCCTAAAAGCAAAGACTTAATGCAACAGAGATTTTTCCCTATCTTTGTTGATGGCTTTCATTAAATAAACCTTCATGAACTCTATAACCACAAGAAAACAAATTCTACTGAGAACACAGAAAGAAGTGGTTTCTTCTTTATTAGTGTCTCCAGGGAAGAATACAGGCTGGCCAAGAAATTGATTTCAACTTTGTGATAACCTGAGCATAGATAGACTCCAGTTCTAAGATCCAGACTTCTGAACCATAGAAATGGTAAGATAATAAGTGGGTGTTGTTTTAAGCTACTAAGTTTACGGTAATTTGTTACACAGACTAGAAAAACATAATACAGGGGATGAAAGTAGTAAATATAAACAAAGGAGTAAAGAGTTCTTTTAAAAAGCGATTATGATGTCAGACTATGGGAATAGGGAGAAATTTGGAGAAAAGTAAGAATGTATGGGAGGTCATAGATAGGATAAATATCATGAAATCATCAGATTAGAGATTTCATGACTCTAGGTAATTTCTGGAGCGCAGCATTCAGAGAAAATTAACTGGAAAGAAAGAAAGATCTTGGTTAGAAAAAGAGCAAGACAAGTCGGGCAGGGAGAAAGGGGGGTTCACTTACTGGATTAAACCTGAGAGGATGGTCATATGAGAGGCAGAAGTGATATGGGAGAAGATAACTGTGGAATCAAGGACTTAGAAGATGGGAGAAACCAATGTGTTGGTTAAAATCTGTTCACATTGAGAATTTTACAAATGAAGATGTGAGTGGTAGGGAAAAGGGACATACATGGTCACCCATAAATGAGGAGGAAGGACTGAAATACTGAATGATGACTGACAACCTAACCAGAAATTAAAAGTGTATTATTATAAGGACATAAATTTTTGAGTTCTTTGAAGGAAGAAATGGGTTTGCAAGAAGCAATGGGTGGTTGAGAAGGGGAAAGAAACCCAATAATTACTAGTTATAACATGTGTAGATTTGGGAGAATCTACCCTGTGGTCGAGATAGATGTGGGGATGCAGAGTTTTCAGGGGGACATTTACATCGCAGTGAAGAAAAAAAAGGGACAGGCACATTCAGGAGAAAATTTGAGGACACAGGTAGAATTTTTTTTTGAAGGTGGATTTCTATTTTACAGGGACAATATGACAAGATTAGAGAGGGAAAGGAGATGAATTTGGATGTAGGGACACTGGCAGCAGCTTCTGGGTAAAGGACTTAGGTGGTACCTGAGGCAGGATAGAGAGGGGAACATGATGAGAGTCTTGGATCATTAGAATGAGAAATATTCAGGGCTACTAAATTTGACCTGGAGAAGACATGGATCCCCCTAAGCATGAGCAGAAACCTCTTGATTAGTCTAGACTACCACTTGTACCCATCTCCGTTGTACTTGTGGCAGACAGAAAAGGAGGAACCACCTATCTCACTCTCTTCCTATTTTGGGTGGAGTTACTACCCCAGGAATAATATTGTTATTCCTGAGTCCTTCTCCTTATTTTCAACCTTCCCCATAGAAAGCAACAAGAATTAGTCCATTCTTCTTTATACAGGTGCACATTGGAATAAGAGTTGTCTTGGGTCAGAAACTAAAAATATACAAATACCAATGAGAGCTGATTAGTCAAAAAAAAAAAAAAAAGTCAGTGCATACTTTCATGATACCTGACACCACAGATAAACAAAAACATCCTCACAAAATCAGCATGTGGACTGCAGGCTGCAGGTTGGACACCCCAGTTATGCAATAAGATAACCCATTAAATGACCAAATACTGTGGAGTTGTTCTGTTTGTTTCTCTCATTGCCCCAAAACTTCATGTGTACTTTGTAGGAACAAACTATCCCTCAGTGAGGCTAATCCAAAATCTAGGCCGGCAGGGGTTATGTGAGGATGAGCATGGAACAGAAAGCTCTAGAAAACCCTCTTTGTTTACAAATCAAAGTTTAGCTCCTTAGTCTAATTTGTATTCAATAATGAAGCTAGCAATTGATTCCCACCTTTCTGTTTCTATTATATGTTTTCAAATGTTGCCGAGGGAGGGACAGATTTGCTCTGTTTTTTTTTTTTTTTTGCAATGTTTTGGCCGGGGCAGGGTTTGAACCTGCCACCTCCAGTATATGGGGCCAGTGCCCTACTCCTTGAGCCACAGGCGCAGCCCAGATATTCTCTGCTTTGAATCTCTAAAGTCCCAATTGCTGTAATAGGAGACTTGAACTCTGTCCAAGTATAGAGGCATCATGGTTACCTAGAATGTGCAGGTATCTTAGGGTGGGTGTTTATGCTGCTGAGGGAAAGTCACAAGGCATTCATTTAAAGAGAGTAGCATGTACTTGGGACATAAAGGTTTACCATATATACTTCTCCCCCAAAACAAGAAATTGAACTGATTGTTGATGATAACCTGTGTTCTATAACTGAAGAGCCTAAGTATTAAGAATGCCAGAGACTTCTGACTTATCACATGAATTTGGCAGCCAAGGCTAGGTGGAATTTTTACTTCTCCTGACATAACTGAGGGTTATCCGGGGGCCATCTTTTCATAGCAGTTGAAATGAACTTGGAGTTTATATGCCAATATCTAAGAGTTGAACATTTGACTGACAGTGCAATAGCAAGGTGCCATGGGGACAAAACTGATTGCATTTTGCCAACCAGTTTCTATGTGCTAGTAAAGTTGTTTCACACTCAGAAAGGAATTTGAGGGACCTTTAAAGATTAAGGCTTCCAAATAAAGACAGAGTCAGCTGGATGAAGTTCCTAGGAGGTCACAATGAACATGGTTGCTAGACTTAGCCTGAAATTGCTTATGATTAAATTATTCCACCCTTGCACTCTCTGAGGAAGCTCATTTAACATAGGATGAAGTAAATTTTCCCCACATAGATAAGCAGAGATGAACATGGGAAGAAAATCTTGAAGTGTTTAATCCTTAAGTCCAGTCACCCCTGACAATAGCATTATTCTTGCCCTGGCTACAGTTTGGTGACATGAGCCAATACATTTCTTAAATTAGTTCAAATGCGGTATCTTTTCATTTGTACACATACATTCTTAGTAACATGGAAAATTCTATTTCTGTCCCTTCTTTCTCCATTTGTTTGCCATTATTTTCTAAATTTTCTTTTTTTATTTTCTAAATTTTCTATGAGCAAAAAATTATTCATTTGTAGTCATAAGTAAAATAATTTACAAGAGAGAGAGAAAATAAAGTCTGCCCTGAGTAAGCCCTGAACATCATGTTGGTGGGGGGGAATAACAGATATAAGAAACGTGTCCTAGTTGATTTAGTGTTACCATAACATAATACCTGAGTAGTTTATTATGGAAAAGGCTAGGTAGTTTATAAAGAAAAGAGGTTTATTTGGTTCATAATGGTGGTGATTGGAGGGCTCAAGATTGAGCGTCTGTATTCTGGACTACTTCAACTCATGGCAGAAAGCTGAAGGGAAGCCAACATGTACAAAAATACCACGTGGAAAGGAAGGAAGCAAGAGAAAGCAACTGAGGACACCAGACTCTTAGTAGCAACTGGCTCTCAGGAAAACTAATTGTTCCTGCAAGAACAAGAACTGACTCACCCCCATGGAAGGGCATTCATCTATTCATGAGGGTCACACTTCACATAAGGCCTTATTTCTCACACTGCCATATTGGGGATCAAATTTCAATGAGTTGGGGTTGGGAAAAACCATTCAAGATGTAGATATTCAGCATTAGTTTGTTGTCATTATTTATGTACTTGATCAAGTTCCATATAAAGAGTTAAAATTCAACTTTAATTTTTAAAGAATGTATATCCAATTTATGGTGAATAGCTTACACAGAAAAGTAGTTTGCATGGGATCATGAAAAAGTTCACACAAATGAGTTTAGAGTGAGATAAGAGCCAGATCAGAGCTGAGTGTTGTGGCTCATGTCTGTAATCCCAGTACTCTGGGTGGCTGTGGTGGGTGGATTACCTGTATTCACAGGTTCGAGACCAGCCTGAGCAAAGAGAAAAACCTCATCTCTAAAAATAGCTTGGTGTTGTGGTGGGTGCCTGTAGTCCCAGCTACTCAGGAGGATGAGGCAAGAGAATAGCTGGATCCAAAGAGTCTGAGGTTGCTTGTCACCACTCTACGGAGTGTGACAAAGTAACACTCTCTCAATAAATAAATAAATAAATAAGAGCTAGATCAATAGATCAGTGTCAAAGAACATTGACCAATAGTCTTGTCATGACAGATGAGATGAATCACCTCTATTTTTTATTTAGTTTGTAATAAATTTACTTTGCTCAAGATTTAAAATTCCAGGAGAGATTTGAATACCTTTTACTCACTGTTGGTCCTTCAATTTATGGCTCTACCAAGACTAGGCATGAACACAATGATGGAAAGGAAATTCTTCAGAAGGAGGAGAAGAAGGAGAATGAATAATGGAAATAAGAAGATGGAGGAGGAGAAAGAGGAGAAGGAGAAGGAAAAGGAGAAGAACAAGGAGGAGGAGGAAAAGAAAAGGGAGGAGAAGAAGAAAAAAAGTTGGGGGGAGGGAGAGAGAGTGAATTTGAGTTAACAACACAATAAGGAACAACTGGAAAACAACAATTCAACCAACCGGCCACTACTGGGTAGAAATGACTAAGTATTTACCTTTGTTCCAGGTGTCTATTGCTGTGTAACAAATCACTGGAAAACATAGTGAAGTAAAAGGTAAAACAACCACAATTATTTTATTACATTTCAAGATTTTTATGGGTCAGGAATTTGGGCAGGACTCAATGGAGCAGCTTTTGCTCGGGTCCTTTGTGTGGTTACTGGCAGAAGGGCCCTGGTGCTAAAACAAAGGGCAGCTGCTTGCTCTGGGAGGAGAGGGGCATTTGTCTTTCTTCAAGTAGTTTTGCCTTTCCTCTCTTGTGATCTCTGAGGAGTCTAGTTTGAGGATCTTTGCAACATGGTGGCTTGAAGATAGACTATTTATATGTTGTCTCAGAGTTCCAGAGATGAGTGTCTTTAGAGAACCAGGCAGAACCTATGATGCTTTTTGACCCAGCCTGAGAAGTTACATAGCATCATTTTAGCCACAGTCATAAGATCACCCATATTTAAGGTAAGAACCCACATTTCAATGGCAGCAATGTCAAAAGCACATTTAAATAAGAGTGTATGTATTGGTAGATACTGCTGGAAAATATAATCTGCTACAACGATAGATATAAATCAGACTGAACTTCAGTCTAAGAGTCCCTTGTGATGTCCCGAAATCATATTAACTGTTCCCTCTCTTGTTCTCCCTACCCTAATGTTTAGGTCCTATAACATGCAGGATAAATGCTAGCACAAGTCACTGATGAAACATTTAGAACACTTCACAGAACACAAGAGCAGTTGCCAATAAAGTAAAATAAATCTTAACAAATGAATTTCTCTTTTGGAATAGTTTTGTGACTATGAAGAATATCATTCTTAGAGGACTATTTTTGAATACTTCCATCGTACGATGCAGCTGTTCTCTGTGGAGGAAATGTTTGAAGACCTTTCTGTTATGGGCAGAGTCTCTTTAATGATTCAGAGCATATATATTGTGTATCAAGTATATTTTAAGCACTTTTCTTGGTGACAAAGATATAGCAGTAATAAAACATTTAAAAAGTCTCTGCCACGGTGTGTGCTGCCTCAAAACACTGTTCACTTGGGGAAAGGACACTGGCTATTGCACGCAATGTGCTCAAGTTCTTCCTCCACTGTTGGAGGTGCCCAGCGCCAGAACTGTGTCATCCTCACCATTGTATACGCAGGCTCTAGCACAGTGCCTGAAGGAGAACAAGTGTTCTAAATATTTCTGAAATAATGTCCACATATGAGCAAATTCAGGTCACCTACTTAAAGAAAAGGGCTTTTGTGAGAAATGAGTCTATATTGGGCCACCTCTTTCTGGGTGGCATTTGGGCCAGGCATGTTATGTCTTCCCAACTGAGGGAAGAATGGATTCAGCATGGCTTTACAGTGAATGGACAACTGGAAATCATGCCTACCATTTCTGAATCTTTTTTTGGCATTTATCTGATACCATGTTGCATTATTTTCCTGTAATGAAAAGTAGATTTGTAAGCATTTAAATTTGGTTCTGAGAGTCTACTTTTACAATCGAATCTTATCTAACTGTTATTGGTAATAAGATGAGATACAATCTAAAAATCTAGAATAATGAATACTGATATGATTCAGAAAAATAGAGATTTTCATTCACTATTAGATGGATTATGCATTGGTACAACTACATTTAAAGGTAATTTTACAGTACTTGGTAAAGTAGAAGATGAATATATTCTAACAAATATGTGTGTGTATATACATTTATATATACATATACACACACATACATATACACACACAGACACAGACACATACACACACATGTATATTCTTCAAAACTTCATATATATGGCACAAAGATAATGGTATAATAATTTTTTTATAGAAGTACCTGAGTCCAATCCAAGTATCCAGAAAAATGAATACATACATTATAAATATTTTGGTCTATTTATACAAGAATAATAAAAAGTCACATAGAGAATACTCAGAGATCTAAAAATAGACTTTCCATTTGACCCTATAATTCCTTTACTTGGTGTATACCCAGATGACCAGAAATCACATTACAACAAAGATATCTGTGCCAGATTGTTTATTGCAGCCCAATTCATGATTGCTAAGTTATGGAAGAAGCCCAAGAGCCCATCGATCCACGAATGGATTAATAAACTGTGGTACATGTAGACCATGGAATATTATTCAGCCTTAAAGAAAGATGGTGACTTTTCCTCTTTCATATTTACGTGGATGGAGCTGGAATATGTTCTCCTTAGCAAAGTATCTCTAGAATGGCAGAAAAAGTACCCAATGTATACATCCCTAATTTGAAACAAATTTATATCTTTCAAGTGAAGGCTACAACCCATTTATTGCACAAGAAGATGGGGAAAGGGGAGAGGGAGGGAAGGGAAAGGAAAGGGTGAGGGGAGAGAGGATAAAGGGTGAAATCACACTTGTGGTGCATATTTGAAGGGTCAGGAGAAAACTTCTAAACATGGATCAAAAATATTTTCACATAGTAAATGAGAAAATCTCATGAATGGTATATTAACCAGGTGGATGAAAATATCTCCGATTGTATGTCAAGCCCACACACTGTACCCCATGATTGAATTATTGTACACAACTATGATTCAATAAAAAAAAAAAAATCCTACATATAATTCTGAAGCTTGAATCACCTCTTAGTGATGGCTTATATAGCAGCAAGAGGACCGTGGCCTTGTATTCCAGCTGGAACCAGCCATTGGACATTGGCTACCTCTCAGACAGGCAGCATTCTTTTGAGTCTTCACCCTTACCTTAGTTAAAGCTATTTCTAGGAAGGGACGCTTCAATTGAGCTGTTGGCCATCAAAACTCCCAGCAGCCGGGGCAAGGAAGGACTCCATCCTGACAGGAGAGAACCTGGTGGTGTACTGCAGCTGACCCTACCTGGGCTTTTGATAAAGCAGTAGCAAGTATTTCTAAAATAATTTTTTTAAAAAAATTATGCCCCTTGTTTTAAGTTTAATTTTTATTAAACCATAGCTGTGTACATTCATGGGGTACAATGTGATGACTTGATATACAATTTGGAGTGTTTATTTCTAACTGATTAATATAACTATCACCTCACTTATTTTTTGTGGTAAGATATTTATAATATACTCTTAGCTGTTTTGAAATGTGCCCTTGTATTGTGCACATTAGGTGACATCCCACCAAATACCCTCCCACCACTCGCCCTTCCCCCTCCTCTCCTCTCCCCTCCTTCTTTCTGGACTATTTTTGTGTTTTATCATTCATATGAATGTGTAAGTGATTGTATATTGGTTTCATAATAGTGTTGAGTACATTGGATACTTTTTTCCCCATTCTTGAGATACTTTACTAAGAAGAATATGTTCCAGCTCCATCCAGGTAAACATAAAAGATGTAAAATCTCCATCTTTCTTATAGCTACATAGTAGTCCATGGTATACATATACCACAGTTTGTTAATCCATTCATGGGTTGATGGGCATTTGGGCTGCCTCCACAACTTGTCAATTATGAATTGGACTGCAATAAACATCTGGTGCAAAAGTCTTTGTTATAATATGATTTTTATTCATCTGATTAGATACCTAGTAATGGGATTGCAGGATCAAACAGTACATCAACTTTTAGTTCCTTGAGAATTCTCCATCCTTCTTTCCAAAAAAGGCTGTATCAGTTTGCAATCCGACTAGCAGTGTAGAAGCTTTCCCTTCTCTCCACATCCATGCCAACATCTGCAGTTTGGGGATGTTTGTAAGGTGGGCTAATCTTACTGTAGGTAGGTGATATCTCAAAGTGCTTTTGATTTTCATTTCTCTGATGATTAAAAAAGTTGAGCACTTTTCATGTGTTTGGTGGCCATTTATCTGTCATTTTCAGAGAAGTTTCTGTTCAATTCTCTTGCCTACAATCTGTAAACATATATTTTTAATTTTTATGAAACATTGTGGGCAAAGATTAGAATTTCTTGTGACAGATGTCTCGATGTGAGCCCTTTCAGTTATATATTAATGTAGACAGAAAATTATAGCAGTAAGTCTATCATCTGGTATATTTTTTCCTAAATAAGATACTGTCCTTCATATAGCACTTGGAGTATGTAAGCAAGTGCAGCATCACTCTCAGTAGGGGGTAAGATAAGCGTCTTAGAGTGTGTGCTATGCTAAGATTCTTGACAAAGCACTAATCTGAGCATAGCTGGTAGAACTCTGTGTGTTCTATTTCTCCTTTATTTTGAGCGCATCATGGCACAAAACCTGCCATATACCTTAATTTGCCCCATTTTTAATACTGTTCTCAATAATCACATACATCTTAATAAATGCAGTCTTCATCATATTAGGAAATGTACTTAGCAGAACATATATCTGAGTTTTCAATTTTTCAGAAGTTACTCAAACATTTGCAGTTATAGTGCAAAATTGTTTTCATTTCTTAAAGGATTTCATTGTTTCTATAAAACCAAATCCCCTGCTTTCATACTTAAATTAGCAGTTGCAGCTTTTTCTTCATGTATTTTCCAATTGAAATTAAAGCTATTTATCTTTCTGGATATGTATTACTATGTACAATAACCAAAAACTTAGTTACTTAAAATTACAATTTTTTAGCATCATACAGTTTTGTGGTTATAATAAGTATAAGTGGCAACTTGACTGGGGCACTGCCTGACGAGTTATTTGGTTAACATCATTTCTGGGTATTTCTATGAGGACATTTCTGGATAAATTCAAATTTGAACTACAGACTTGAGTGAAACATGTTGCCTTCCTCAGTGGGAGTGGATCTCATTCAATCCATGGAATGGCTGATTAGAATAAAAAGATTAATAATAAATAATTTTTCCTATTACCTGAACATATTTAAGGTAGGACATCAGTTTTCTCCTGCCTTTGAACTTGGAGTAGGACTGGAATTTACATCACCAGCTCGCTTGGTTCTCGAACTTTCAGATTCAGATCTAAATTATTCCATAGGTTCTTCTGTGTCCCTTGCTTGCTGACTAGAGATCTTTGACTTCTCACTCTCCATAATTGTGTCAACTAATTTCTTATAGTAAGTCTTCTGTGTGCGTGTGTATCTATACAGACTATCTATCTGTCTATCTGTCATCTAAATATACAGGTTCTGTTTCTCCAGAGAAACCAGATTAATAAAGTGATCTAATACAAAGAATCAGATTGTCAAATCACAATCATAATTCTAGATGTTAATTTAACTTGATATTATTGTCTTACTAATAATTTAGGCAATGCAGAAATTCAGGCAGAGCAGAGACAGCTCAGACACATCTAGAACTATTGTCTTGGTCCATTATTCCCACCAACTGTGTCACTGTTGGTGATTACCGGGAGAAGAAGCAGTTGAGAAGTGAAATATCTCCAATTTATATCCAGCAGGGTTATCTGTCTTATTTGACATTCTCTAGAGATATGTGCCACATAAATCCAAAGATCCTGAATTTATTTAATATAAATAACATTGCTCCCAGGATTATCCATCTAATAGTGTTCTATATGTAGCATCTCTTCCTCTTAGTAAATATATCCACTACCACATTTGAGTTGTCTTTTCTGTACATGGAGAGAATAGATTACATGCTAAATGCTTTATATATGTCCTTTAAGTTCAGGGGATACTAGGCCAAGAATGAGCATGATGTCACTTTTGTTATATTCTAGTGATAAGAATAGTCATTGTCAGCCCAGATTCAGGGTAAGAAAAATTGACCACATAACTGAATGATAGAATTCTCAATAAGTGACTTCCTGAAATCAGCACATTTATAATTAAAATGGAATGGAATTAAATATTTGAATAACATCTTATTCATGACTCTTGCTATATTCAGTCCTGCCAAGTGTTTTCTTTACATGCTAATGGTAGGTCAACATTAGATGTGCTACTTCTTAGAGCAAAAGCTTTACAAGTACAGATTCTGAGTGTCATAACAGTTAGATTCATTTCCAGGGAAGGCAAATCATTATTTGCAACACATTCTTTCATACTCCTGCATTTATTAAAACAGAACTTCATGACCCCCTTCTTTGTAACAAGAATTATTCTGGGCAATGAAAATATATTCTAAAATGAAAAAATACTTTGCTTTTACTGTTTGGTATCCTGTAATAGAAAAATTATGAAGTAAATAGGCATTACTATGTGCCAGGTATTATAAAAGGAAGAGGCATAGGATTTAAGTATACCGCAGTGATGGCTAACTTAACTTGCTTTGGGAAAGGCTTTTCAATGGAAATTGAAGCAATTAAATTTTCTAATTTAAATGAACTGGGTACTAGTATTTACGTGCAGGAAACAGTATATACTTGATTCAGTATCGATGGGACAATAATGGAGCGGGATGCAAAGGAATGTAGATATCTGTATGCGATTGGAGAGATTAATGATGACAAACCATGGAGGCACATTTGGCGTCTGTGTTATAGGAGTTTACATCCCTTGAGTCAAAAAAGGCTCATAGAGGCAGATAGAATCACAGAAGTGACTTTGTCAAAGTTATGATGTACAAATATTTCTTGAAGTTCAGCTCGGAGAATGGACAGATTAGAAATATGAATTGGGTAAAAATGAGAGAAAGAAGGTGAGTTGAGGAGACAGTTTCTGGTACTTCTGGTGAGAAACAATAATTACAGAAGTTAAGCAGATTTTTCTTCAGAGATATAGATTTGAATATGTTAGAATTTAAGTAGATAGACTTGACAAGTTCAGTCTTTCATTATAGATTGGATATAATGAGGATGGAAGAAATTGTTTCTAGGATTTTAGCTGGGATTTTGAGTCATTTGTGATGGTTAATTCATGGTGATATTTTCCTCTGGATGTTTCATGATATTAAATTACATTTGTAATTATTAGTATTGAGATATTGGGAAAATATCCAGTAAGAAATTGTATAAATATTTGGGATATAAGGAAAATAGTTGGATTGGAATTCAGTAAGGGAATGAAGATCAAGAAGTAGATAGGAAAGCATACGGCGGGGAGTCAGAAAAAGAGGAAAAAGATATGAAAGAGCCTAATAGTTTAGGAACAGGCTATGCCTAAAAAGGGCAGTCAAAAAAGGTTGAGAAGTAGGATGAAAACCAGAAGTATAAAGTGCCCTAGAAATCAAAGACATCGTTTTGAATTTTGTTTTTATTTCTGAATTGAGAGATACTTTGCATATTTAAATCTTGAAGAAAAATTAATCAGAACAATAAAAGGGAAAATTTATATTTGAATGGATTTTTACTAAATGTTAAGCCCTTCACCAGCAAAACAAATATTTGCCATTAAACAAAGCATATCTTAAAATGGGATCAGTAACTATTATGTTAATACTAATTTTGAAACCAAAATGTGATTAACTCATTGCTTAAAAGCTCAGTTGTTGGAATATTGCATAAACAGCTTAAAGATTATAATATGGAGTATGAACAAGGAGGGAGAATCCTTTCTCTAGTGATTTAAAAAGGCAATTTCAGATTCTATCTGATTTGAACAAAAGACATATTCGTACAGACTTTTACACAAACCTTTACTTTTCATGATTTCTTTTATTTATATCATTGAAACATGACTACAAAAATGTTTGTAAAATTTGCCTTTATTTAATAAATACAGAAGCGATTATGGATATGTTAGCATATTTATTTCTAACTCCTAATTAAGTTAGCTTCAACATAGAGGTGAGATAATCTAGCCATTTCTCTATTGGTAAGAATAATCCAGTTTGATTACTATAAACAAAACAAAACTGAATGTTTTATATATGTGTATGTATATATTATTGCACATATGTGCAAGTATTGATAGTGTCAATTTTTGATTTAAGAAGTATTTCTTAGTCAACAAGTATGTAAGGAAATTGTGTACCAATTAATACCAATAGTACATCCGTAGATATCTGTATGTATATACATATACTATTGGATATACTATTTATATATGTGTAAAATAGATCAAAATAATATATTCCAAAAAATGAGAATTCATTCATTACACGTATCATAAGAATGGAATAAAGAGGAAACTAACTACGAATGCTTTATAACTGAGAGAGAGAAAAGAGAGGGAGAAATCTGTTGTCTTGAACTTTACTTGATTTAAGTCAAGTTATAGAAACTTGACTAATCTAAGAAGACACAAATACGCATAAAATTAATATATAACAGCACAGATAGGGAAAAATGCATTCTGGAGGTGATCACTCTCATATAAAGCTATGAAATGAAAAACTCAATTTTGGACATTGGGTGGGAGGCTTCTCTCAGGACAGACACACACGTTGCACTGCAATTTTGAACAAAACTATTTTCTACTCAACTCATACCTAACAGAGTTAGAAATTAAATGAATTTCAAGTGAAATCAGGTGAAGTCATTCCATATTCATGACTCAATGTCTCCCAGACAGAAATAGGATTATTTAAATTAGGATTTTGAAGAGTGTAATAGAGAACTGTATTAATGATTTGTGAAAAGTCGTCCAACGGCCTAAAAATGACAGGAGTAAATAAAGTCTAGTCAAAATTTGGTTCCCATATGGATATTTTTGTAGAGAATTATACTGCCTGAAATTATAACCTGTGCTCAAAAGATTCATCCAGAAATGTAAGGAAAAAAGTTAATTAACCCATGCCAGCCAATTTATTTTAATTGCATTCATCTATTCCAGTTATAAATAAAAGCTTCTGAAACGCTTTTTTCATTTTAAATTGAAAGCATGGGGCATGTAGTCTTAAAAGTCACCTACTTTGCATTATTAACAGCTCAGTGGTTTTATTTTATTTTTTTCCTATTTTAATCCTATGTGCATAAAGCATGAGACATTATATCTGAAAAAAAATCACAGGCATGCATTTATTGAGAGCTGAATTTGACATTTGTACCATGCATACATCCTCAAAGGAATTGTGCTTCTATTTATATAATAAAGTGAGGGTCAATTGTATCAGTCCCAATATTTATTAAATCACCATTTCTTTTATAATAAGAAACCACAAGATTTAACTCTTTTATTCTTGAAACATTAAAGCAATTATTCTCAGGTAATCACATTCTAAAGTTTTAGATTTGTTACAAAAGAAAACTGGGCCCTGTTGCTCAAGCCAAATTTTATATGCTTATATATGTTTTTTCTTTAAATAAAGAATTTAACTATGTCATTATTGAGAATTTGAAAAATGCTATTAATATTTATTTTTCACAGCATCATTATAACACAATCAATTTGATGTATCTTTGTCAATTACTCTTTCAGAGACTGTGTAAATGTGCACATGTAATAAATTAAATGGAATTTCAGTCATTTAGAGAAAATAATTTATCTTACTTTCCATTATATTCATCATATTTTTGTCTACCTTCAAATGTTGACTGAAAATATACTTTTTTTTTGTTTGTTTGTTTGTTTTGAGACAGAGTCCCACTATGCCCTTGGTAGAGTGCTGTAGCATCACAGATCACAGCAACTTCCAACTCTTGGGCTTAAGTAATTCTCATGCCTCAGACTCCCACATAGCTGGGACTACAGGCACCCACCACAATGCCCAGCCCTTTTTTTGTTGTAGTTGTCATTGTGGTTAGCTGGTCCAGGCTAGATTTGAACCCGCCAACTTTGGTGTCTGTGGCTGGCACTGTAACCACGGTGCTACAGGCACCAAGTCTTAAAACATACTTTCGATGGTTGCAAAATATTCTAGTGTACATACAGGCCACAGAGTATAGCATGATTCAATTTTCAATATTTACATCATCTAGATATCATGGGAACAAAATAAGATAGTCGTGCAGGAGAGGGAACCTTGTTGTGAAGATTCATTCTTCTGCCATTAATGGTCATTTGGTTTGGAATACTTTGTTTTATTTTTCTATAAACAATTATTCATTGGTAATCATCTGTATGTTGATATTTCTAGAAAATGGTGAACCCTGAATGTTAGAGACAATCTCTCCATGTTGGTTTCCTTATCAAAGCACAGGGTTCAATACAATGGTCACATAATTGTCATCCTTTCAATGATTTTATATGAATTAATTGAAAATCTATCAATCAATCACTGATTAGGATAAGATTCTCGGCACATGCACCATTAAGGTAGCCTATAACTTAGTCCAGTATTTGTTACATATTTGGAACGAATTATTTTGAACAAAAGAGTTGGACCAAAAACTGATGAATTTTCTATGCTGATAATGAAGATTTTATACAAATGGTAAGATGTAGTCTTGCATATAGCTATGATTTTTTTGTATGATATAAACAATAGCACAGTGAATCCTCTTATGCCTTTTGTAAAATGTGTTATAAGTCAGATTAATTTTATTTTAATTATAAAATCAGGCTCAGTGCCAATAGCACAGTGGTTATGATGACAGCCACATACACTGAGGCTGGAGGGTTCAATTTCAGCCTGGGCTAGCTAAGCTACAATGACAACTACAACAGAAAAGTAGCTGGGCATTGTGGTGGCTATCTATAGTCCCAGCTACTTGGGAGGCTGAGACAAGAGAATAACTTAAGCCCAAGAGTTTGAGGTTGCTGTGAGCTGTTTTGTTATGGCATTCTATCCAGGGTGATATAGTGAGACTGTCTCAAAAAAAAATTATAAAATCAATTTGTTATTAAAAAATCCATTAACCACTGTAAAGAGTGTGATAGAATATCATATTTAAAAACTCAGCAACTTGAACTTTACTTTAGAATTGAAAACAATGTAACCTAAACATGTGAAACCTCATATTAATTTGCAATAAAAAATTTAAAAAACTAAAGAGCAAATAGTCAACCCATAGAATGGGAGGAAAATATTTAGATGCTGTATGTGTGATAAAGGCCTGATAACCAGAATCTACAAAGAACTCCAGAAAATCAGCAAGGAACAACCAAACAACCTTATTAAAAAGTGGGCAAAAGTCATGAACAGACACCTTTCCAAAGAAGATACACTAACGACCAACAAACTCATGAAAAACTGTTCAACATCTCCAATCTTTAGGGAAATGCAAATCAAAACCACAAGAAATAACGTAACTCCAATGAGAATACTTACGTTAGAAAGTCCTAAAATAATAGATGCTGGTGTGGATGCAAAGAGAAAGAAATTCTTATACACTGTTTGTGGGACTGGAAACTGATATAACTTTTATGGAAGTTGTATGGAGTTTCCTCAGAGAATGTAAACTAGAGCTACCATTTGATCTAGAAATTCTGCTGTTGGGTGTACACCCAAAGGGAGAAAGCTCATTTTATTAAAAAAGGCACTTGCATTTGAATGTTTATAGCAGCACAACCCATAATTGTAAACATGTGGAAACAATGTAAGTGTTCACCAATCCATAAATGGACTAGTAAAATGTTTTATATGCATATCATGGAGTACTACTCTGCTACAAAGTAAATAAAATGGTGATTTAGTAGCTTTTGTGACAAGAAATGGAAACTGGTTTTCTAAGTTAAACATCACAAGAATGGAGAAACAACCATATGTACACAATCCCAAATTGGAATGAGTCAATCAACACTTAAATGCACATATCGAAGTAAATTTACATGAAAATCAAGCTGGAGGGAAGAGGAGGTTAGTAAATTCACACCTATTGGGTACAGTGCACACTATGTGGGTAAAGGACACAGTTATAACTTTGACTCAATAACTGTACAAAAAAGTATGTAAACAAATGTACTCCCTAATATTCTGAAATTAAAAAAAATACTTCTGACCACTCTAATAATCACGTTTATTATAGGGCAAACTCTTTGTATTTAAGATGGATAATAGTAACAGTGTAAAATGTTGTTCCAGGAAAACTTTCCCATCCCATACAGCACCTTCTCATTTTATGAAGTGAGATTTTGTTTCAGCTTTCATTTCCTCCCAGTGTAAATTCATAAAACACACTGGAACCAAGGACATTGATGCCCCATGAATAAATACCACATATAATCACTCTCAGTGGTTGATTGCATTTCAGTGTGTTTGCTACAGTTAGTTTATTGTGTCCTTGCCACAATTACCAGATTTTTTTAGACAGAAGATTTCATAAAAGGTATTAGGAATGCTATTTTCCCACTTACTAAACAACAAACAAACAAAACAGCATGTAACACCACCATTGGCAGATGCTTGCTACAGCCTTTAACACTCAGCGATGTTAGAAAACAAATTTTCAAATGAAGGTTTTAAAAGATTTTGTATCCCTAATGAGAAAAACCTTTTAGACTTTGTTACATATGTCAGCATTTATTAAGTGAAAATATAAAACAGGCTAGACAACTCTGGCACCTAGGACAAGGTGCACTGTGACTCCGCTGCACTTCTTGTCCATTTCTTGAGAGAACCTGACATTGCCAAACTTGAGTTAAAGATAGAAATCAGTGAGGATAGCAGTGTTGATGAGCATGACCTTGTTAACAATTTGAAAGTAATTATGTTTTGACATAATAAGAATATGAGTCCATGCAAGTTTTTATGTCCAGGGTGTTTAGACAGACATTTGTTAAGGGGGCAGGAGATCCTGAAAGAACCTCTCCTGGACTGTCCAGTAATTAAAGACTTTCTCTCATTCTTACATATCCAGCTCTAACATAACCATGATCATTATTTTGAAGGCAATACTGATTTACCAAATACCCCAAAATAATCAGAGGTTGCATATGTACAATTCCAGCTTAATATAAAATGTCTTAAAAACTGCTCTTGGAAGTACCACATAGTACTAATTACAATCTATAATTATTCCACATATTAGAAATAAATTTAAGACTCTAACAATAAATGTTAAACTTTCATCCCATTAATATTCTTTTAAAATCACATTAATGCATTTATAAATAGCAATGTCACTGATTCTAACTAAGCCCCTCGAATTCATGTGAGCATCCTGTAATACATGGAATAATATGCTGTATTAAATATTTGAATGAAAAAATTAATTTTGAAATACATCTTGTCTTAAATATTTTGAATAATGATAGTGGACCATAATTGCATAATTAGCCAATTCCCACAAAGTGAATATTTATTCAATAATTATTTTCTACAATTATTTCACATAATAATATATATTTCACATGACAAAGAAAAAATTCTATTACCCTGAACTTGTTGGATAAAGGGCAATATAAAAATAAAATATTTGCCAAACTATTATGTTCTTATTCAATTTTGATTTTTTTAATAAATAACTTTTTCTTTCTCAAAGTGTTTTTAAACTTAAATATCTTTTTGGATGAACATATTCTGAATTATAAATTCCTAGATATTTGAATAGTAGCATTTTAATAGTGACAAGACTATAGTATTATATTTGTTTCTTCATATTTCAAAAACTTTCTTCATTTTATTATTTATGGATTTGTATTAAGGTCATGTAAAAGGAATATAGATTTATGTATAGAATGTAGTGAAATTATGATTTCCATATATCAGAATGCTGGAAAATCCTATAAGAACATCTTATACATATGAAACCCCATATATCATGAGAACATTATAAGAATGTTACTAATTTTTCTTCACCTCTTAGCAATACTCCTTAAAATGCAATATAACGAAAATCTGGATTGCATATGTTTTTGAAAGTGTCTTACTTGGTAGCATTATCCAAATTACAATCAAATTTCATTCCTTTGAGTGAAAGCTTTATGTTTAATGATTTTAAATGGGCACACACAAGGAAATAAAATTAAGTGTTTTTATATCTAAATATACTTTTTATTTATTTATTTATTTATTTATTTTGAGACAGAGTCATCAACTGTCACCCTGGGTAGAGTGCTATGGCATCATAGCTCACAGCAACCTCCAACATTTGGGTTCAAGTGGTCTCTTGACTCAGTTTTTCTACTTTTAGTAGAGACGGGGGTCTCACTTTTGCTTAGGCGGGTCTGGAAAGTGTGAGCTTAGGCAATGCACCTGCCTTAGCTTCCCAGAGTGCTAGGGTAACAGGAGTGAACCACCGTGCCCAGACTACTTTTTATGTTTAATATTAAGACTTCAAGAGATTTAATGTATAACTTTATATTAACTAGAAGTTCTTTATTCTTGCTTAAGTGTTCCAGTTCTCTGTAGAAGGCAATTTTCCCTTGTAGAATTCAAAATATTATCTTTATAGAGATAGTAATTCACCTTTTAAACTAATCTTTATTAAATATCATTTTGTGCCATTTCTAGTATGTGATTGGCCTGTCTTGTAGGAGGGCTAATTATTTTCTTATATTCTCTAGAACTTACTCTATGTTCTTGTCCTCAAGGATCTTAGACCATTAGGGAAATGAGGACAAAATTGATTATACATATTAAAAGGTAATATCCACAAAAGTAAGATAACATTTCAGAGCAAAAAGACTATCATCAACTTAAGATTTTTGTCTAGAGGAAAAAGAGAGAAGCAATTAGAAATACCTCTCCTCAGTGTATACACCGAATTTAGCACATGTGTTTTATACCACAAGAGAGCCTACGATTCTGCACACCTCAGTGCCACAGCGTCAAAGTTCAGGAACCCTCAGGGCAGAGAAGGACCACACTGGGTACCACAGTGAATTCACTTCAAAAGGAGTGGGGAAAGAAAAAGAGAAAGGTACATTTGAAAAAAAGATTTTAAAATTCATTGAAAAGAGTGAAATCAGCTCATTAGAACAGAAGAAAAAAGAAAGTGGAGGACTTAAGGTTTGTAACGAGGTCAAGAGGGTAAACATTAAGGTAACACTCTCTTTTCTTTCTGTCCCTCCTGTGAGTTCATAAAAAATATAACCTTATGTTGTGGAAATTTACAAAAGTCATGCATTCAATTTATTTTATTGTGAAACCTCAATAATAATTATTTTTATTATTTACTTTTAGGTTTTGATTTTTGCCACTCTTGCAATGAAACACATGTAAGAAAAAGTCATAGATCACCTCTAGAAATTCAGAAATTATATGAATATATCTGAAATCTATGTATGATCAAATTAGTCCAGATGATTATACATAACTCAAATGTATATGCCCATTTATATATGACATATAAATTATGTATAAAATGTGCTAATGAACTTAACTTCATCGGGTTATTTATATTTCATTTTACATTATCCTAAAAAAAGAGATAATAATTCATTAGTACACAGAAGTACATCTAATCTTTATAGCTTGTATATTAAGATGATTATTTGACTATATGGTTTGATTAGTCATTACTTCCACAGTATTCATTGGTAAAGTGAACACCTTTGGTAAAGTGAACATTGGTAAAGTGCATGTGACAGCTTAAAATAGTTGTCTAAAAGTGTCTACTCCTTGCTGGGCACAGTGGGTCACACCTGTAATCCTACCACTTGGGGTGGCTGAGGCAGGTGGATTGCTTGAGCTCAGAAGTAAGACACCAGCTTGAGCAAGAGCAAGACCTTGTCTCTATTAAAAATAGAAAAACTAGCCAGGCATTGTGGTAAGCACCTGTATGTAGTCCCAGCTACTCAGGAGGCAGAGGCAAGAGGATCTCTTGAGTGCAATAGTTTGGGATTGCTGTGAGCTATGATACCACAACACTCCACGCAGGGCAACAAAGTGAGACTCTGTCTCAAAAACAGTCAAACAAATAAACAAAAATAAAAGTATCTGCTTCACATCGTATTAAAGATAGCTCCATTTTTTGCCTTCATGATACCAAAATTTTTGTGAACATATACAAATACACACACACCACACACAGTGTATTTAAAAGATTTTATTTCCCCAAACACTTTCGTCCCAAAAATGTTGAGATGTTTCACATTCAGGAGATCATCTATCTTGTGTTCACAATAATAGTATGATTAACATTTTCCATTTAAATTAATTAGAATTAAAATTTGAATTTTCAGTTTTTCAAAATAGAAAGAAATAGCTCTTTGATATTGCTTGTTCTTCACATTAAAAAATTTAGATCTATAAAAATATGTCCTTTTTGATTCAGATATTTGTACTGAGAGTTCACATACTGAAACAAAGTATTTGAAAAAATATTTATTTCAAGAATTATTCATAGTTTCAGAAAATTCTTTTCATTTGCTACTTATAATGCCATGGATGAGTTATGCACAGAAATACTTTATTTTAAATGATTCAAGAAATTTGCCGTCATATAATTGGAATTACTGATTTTATACCTTGCTTTAGGCTGCATTCTCATTTGAATTAGGACAACTCTATAGAATAGTCAAGAGTGAACACATTCGTAAATCTGTTTTGCAAATCTTTATAGATCTTTGGGTTTTACTAAGATAGAAGACAATGAAAATGTTCATGGCCTTGTATCAGAAATAGCACTATTTTCTTTATACATATTTTGATTGTTTACTCCCAGAGGTCAAAAGGGGATAGTGAGCCAATAATTTCTGTCAACAATTCTAGTCAAACAATTCTGAAACTGTCACAGTCTATGGTATATCATTCTGAAATGGAGGTAATGTCATGATTTAACACAATTTCTTATCTTAATGGAGCAATCAGAAATACTACAAAATAGAAGCATAACATCTGAAAGCAGTAAATGTTGCACTTTAATGTATATAATTAGGGTCATTTTTATCTACCTTTTTATATTTGAAATACTAAACCTTTCTGCAATTATATTACGACTTTTCACATATAAGACTTTGCAGAGATTTTAGTTAAGAAACATTAAACATTTTTGTTTTATTGGGTAGTTTTGTTTTACCTACACCTTTGCAATTGGGAATAAAACAATCTGTTTGCATATGATGTATCATATTCAGCAAAAGTCTCATCATATTTCTAGAGCAAGAAAAAAAACTACATTGATATCTAAATAGAAAATGTATACAGTGATTATGGTAGTAGACTAGATTTTATGTTTTTAAATAAATATCAGGGTGCTATTAGGATAATTATTATGACAGTAATTATCTTATAAAAAACAATTGTTTTAAAAATAAACAACTAACTGAAGTGTTACATCTGTGTGTGTGTGTGTATATATATATGTGTGTGTGTGTTTTAAATTACTTACTTTTAGTGCCCTATGCCTGAAATAAAATAACATGCATTCCTCCATAAGTAGTTTAGGTTAATAAAAATGAAATAGAGAGCTTTAAAAAGCTGAAGGGATTTCTGTTTCTGACAGTCTGATGTCTTGGTAAACTGAAAAATCTTCATGTTGCAAACAAGTAAATATTATACAAAGTATTATTATATTTATTTTTAAACATTTTGCAGATTCACAAAAAGTAAAAGAAATTCCTCAAAGGCTAAATAACAGTGACAAAATTATGTATGAGCTGGAAACAGATGGGTGAGCCAAATGTGGAACCATGGAACTAAACTCCAGTACTGGGCACAGGATGAATGTTTACAGCTAAGCTGAAGGACGGGCCCTGGGCTTTGAGTCACCATAATATGAGCAATAGAAATTGAGAAAACCTAGTCCTAGACAAAGGTTGGGACCCTGTCAGAGGAACAATATAAATTAAAAGGAGATTTACAAACAACACTGATTTTTCAGAAAAAATATTCCCAAATAAAAAACATTTCATTATCTAGAATTTTCAAAAGTGAGATAAAAAGAACAATAATCATATTTCCTGAGAAAACCCAGGATAGAAAGTTACTGCGATGTCTCTCCACATGTGTAAATAATGGTGTATTCATAGGATGGAATATTATACAGCCATGAGCCTCAAAATTGTTAACTTCACAATAGCATGACTGACTGTGGTGAAAAGAATCTTAAGTGAAAGAAGACAATCACAAGATATTATACTTTGCAGTATCCAGTTTTTTAAAGTTGTCAAAATCTTGTCGTATGTAGTCAGAGGGAGGACTGTCTTAGAGAAGGATAATGTCTAGGAAGTGCAACAGGAGCTTCTTTTCTGCTGCCAAGATGCCTTGTCTTGGTTTGGATGTTGGACACATGAAGTCAGACAAGCAAGAATTTGTAATCACTATGGTAAGATCCGAATGCTCATACCTAGACTTCGAGTTGGAATCAGGCTCCTCACCTCCACTTCTTGATCCCTCAGGGTTTAAATAAGAAGCACAGATATCCCACCATGAAATCAAACTAGTGAGACATTGAGAAGTGGTTATAAACAACTGGTTAATCTGTCTGAGATAGTAGTAGACTAGGGTTGTGATCAAAAGTATCCCAGCTGATAATCTGGACTGCCTGGAGGGGTGATCATAGTCATGAATCCCAACCATTACCAAGCTAGGGCAAGATCTATTCTAAAGACCCAGGGCGGCTTCTCTGTAAGGCTCTTCATAATGAGATAGCCTACTTTACCACTTTCATTGGTCCAAGGACAGCATTAATATTTACCAGTGCAACAGAACTCTCCTGCTCTGGTCAGCCAGAAATCAAGAAGTATGCAGTTACTAATAATGGTTGGCCAAGGTATCAGGGTGACTTGTGTCTTCAAATCCGAAGTAGTATCATTAATAACTTAAATGAGACTGAGGAACAGGTTGCATAAAATCTTTTCTAGTTGGAGAACCTTGAGTGTATAGATGAGCAGAGATTTGGTAACGCCATTTCATAAGTCAACACTAAGCAAATCTTACCAGTTTCTATTCTATTTCTCCATTCTAGTGTACATTTTTTCTTGTGACTTGAGCTATGGGGTCTTTCAGGATATCTAATGGTGGTATATGCATCACGTAAAATACATTAGAACTGCATGGATTTGTGCTTCTTATTTAAAAACCTGGATCTGCAAAGGTAGTATCTTAGTGCACACTAGCCATGGAAAATCTCTTGTGTCTCTGAACAAGTTACTTCCCAAATTTAACTATTGTTTCGGGCCTTCTGCTTTGGTCCACCTTAATTATTCATACTCAGCTTATAATTCCCAATATTTAACACTTTGCTTATTTCTCTGAGAAGAAATACATAAAGTTATCATTACAAATCATCAATTTAATTTTGTTAATAATTAAATAGAAATATGTTTACAGAACTGTAATTCATTATATTTGCAATTTCAGATACACTCAGTGGGAGGATTGAGATATACACCACAATATTATGTGTATACAAGTGAGCTTTTTCTTTTCTTTTTTTTTTTTCCACTTTCAATGTTAGAATAATATGTAAAGCATCAATCTGGTCCATATGAGCATACTAATTCCTATTGACCATGGGACTGAACAGCTTTCGTTACGTCTAGAAATGTCGAGGGTGAAATGCATGAATTTTTTAGCCACAATTATTAACAGTATTCATGAGCCATTTAGTTTTTTACGGGCCTGTCAAAACTAAAGTAACGCAATTGTGAGAGGATAAATACCACATGCCTAATATTTATCACTTATAGCTGACTTTTCTTATCCTTGTAGAATATAGGGCTACTTAACATTCCCTATGAAGGGATTCGGGGAAATTTTAAATATTACTTACTAAGCGTGTCACTGAATAAAATTGGGAAAAGTGCACACTTATCCAAGTTCTAACCAGGCGATCACGATTATTCATTCCCGAGTAGGTGACGCCAGGATGTGATGTAATTTTCATTCTCATTTTCCATTTTTTTTAATTTTACTATAACCACACCGTCACCTACCAGAGCAGCACTTTAGCCACCATGATCTCCATTTGGCTGCTGATTGATAATCATCTCTTGTTCTGTGCAAGTATTAACAAGCATTGTTCACTGGACTGCAATAATCAACACTTTCAGGCCACTTCATTTGGACCACAGTGAATAGTCCTTAATCTTCTGTTAGGAAACAGGCAGGAAGATCGCGGACGTCAACTCAATTCAATCATCTTTCTTACCACGGCAAGATGAGATAGAGTACAATAATGCCTGCTGCCACCCCGTCTTCACAATCCCAGTAAGCATCACTGGATATAGATAATTTATAGAGTAATTCAGATTTAAAATTTGTTTAAATCTGAATCTGCCTTAATTTTCTCACAACAATTGTCCTAGTAAATTCAGCAATGATTTTCATACAGCTCTTTTTAATTTTTTTCTTTTTTTAATTCTCATGTTGCTTGAGCTCAGTTCACCTTTCATTCCTTCCTTAAAACTCTTATTTCCTTGGACTCTGGAAATATTTACCCACTTTGCTATTATTTTCATCCTTATACTCCTCTAGATCTTCTGGTTGGATTCTTGTCCTTTCACTTATTTTTTAAATTGTTAACCTAAATAATCAACAGGGTCAGAATCATTAAGAAGGCAAGAGAGTTTTGTTCCTGACATTGTTTAATTCTTTCTAGTCATTGTACAGAATAAGCAAAGAAGAAAGTTAATCTGTAATCTGAGCAATGGTACTATATGTGGTGCAGGTCACAATTACATCTCTTTTAAGGCTTAAAATGTTTTGGGGTCCCAATGTATTTAGGTTGTATTTATTTTCATAAAATGCAGAATATTCTCAGCACTCTAGCTTACTCCGTCTTCCTGTATGTGATATTGTGAAATGCATACTTGTTTTTGGTTGGGATGAAGCAGAATGGGGAGAGATTTCATCATGCAACTCAGAATAGTACATGATTTTAATTTTTTGAATTATATACTTCTGAAATTTTCCATTTAACATTTTTGGACTTTGGCTGACTGTTGATAACTGAATCAGTGGAAAGAAAAATTTGGGATAATTTCATACTGTGTATTAAATTCTACTTTTTTTTTAGAGATAGGGTGTCACTTTGTTGCCCTTGGTAGAGGGCTGTGGAGTCACAGCTCACAGCAACCTCCAGCTCTTGGGCTTAGGCAATTCTCTTGCCTCAGCCTCCATAATAGCTGGGACTACAGGTGCCTACCACAATGCCCGGCTGGTTTTTTGTTGCAGTTTGGCCGGGGCTGGGTTTGAACCTGCCGCCCTTGGTATATGTGGCCAGCGCCCTAGTCACTGAGCCACATGTAGATTTAAAGCACAATCATGTAGTTTAAAAAACAAAAAACATCAGTGGTTGTATGAGACCAGAACAAGGGAGTGGTTCAGTCACAAAGAGATTGGATAGAATCCATTGGAGAAACTTTATGTTTGATATGTCCTTGTGTTCATAGCTTCATGACTATACAAAGTTGTCAAAACTTACAAATCTGAATACTTTAAAAAGAAATTTGTTGGTATGTAAATTGTACCTCAACAAATCTGTGAAAGCATAAAAGCAAAATGTACTCTGTTTTGTTGAAAACATTTTCCTGACTTTTGAATATATTATGGAGAGACATGACCTACGTTACACTTCTTGTTTTGGTATTGAATAAATTTGAAATAAGCCCTTAAGGGAAAAATTCCATTATATACTTTATGTAGATGTCATATTGTCTGTTCCCAAAACACACTGTATAAAAAATTTCTTATTAATTAAAACTGCTATATTTATACAGTATTTATCTTTCCCACTCTAATCAGACATTAACATTTATTTTTCGGAGGTGATGTCATGTTTGTTCATTAGTTTTACACGGCAGAGAACTCAGTGGAAAGTCAATTTTCAGGTTCTCCGATTATGTTAAGTAAATGTAGACCTTAAAAGAAATAGGTAATAACCTAGTGCATAACTGTACTGGGGCTTCAATAACAAAACACTGAGAGGCTTAAATAAGAGAAATTTTCAATAAGAGAAAATTATTTTCTCAAAATTCTAGAGGACAGACATTCAAAATGAAAGTTTTGGTTTCTCCTATGGCACTCTAGGCTTACAAGAGACATCCATCCTGCCGCCCATTCTCATGGGCTTTCTTCTGCACGTGCATATCCTGGCATCTGTTTTGTGCCCAAAATTCCATGGAGGACAAAAGTTAGACTGGATGAGAACCTGCCATAATAGCCTTATTTTAAATTAATTAACACTATCTTTGAATATCGGGTGTTAGGGTTTTAGCATATAAATTTGAAGTGAGCATATATTCAGAACATAACAACCGCCGCCTTGGCCCTGGCGGTGGTGATGCTGTGGCGGATGGAGGAACCAGCTTGCGGGAGGGCTGGAAGCCTATGTGGAAAGACACTGGAGCCTTGCTGTCTCCTCCTTGTGCATATCTGACTTGTCAATATCATGTCAGTTTCCAGGGCCCGGGTCTTCCTTAGACAGCTGGCTGTAACTGATAAACACCCATGCCCTAAGAAGTTCTGGCAAAACAACTCCCTGGGACTATATAACCCCCTGAGCAGAGAGCTCAGGGGGCAGACCCCAGCTGGACCTCAGAGAGGGAGCAGGAGAGTTTGTTCCCCTCCTGGGTCCTCTGTGCCTGGAGGTTTGGTTTTTCCTCTACTTGTAATTCTTCTTTCCTGTAACTAAATCCTGACTTACCACTACTCTCGTGGTCCGTGGATTCCTTCTTCGAATCGCCGAGAGCAAGAACCTGAAATTCCGGTATCAGTGTCAAATACAGATAGTAACATCCACATTTGCTTCGTGTGTGTGTATGTATGTGGATGTCCGTGTGTGTGTCTAACGATCTAGAGACAGTCTCAAGGACACACATAATACTTTATTCCTTTTTCTATCAATTTGAACCTAGTATCTTGGTGCTAAACAGAGAAGAAAAAAAGTGTTCATTAAATTTAGTTGTATGAAGCTGTACTGAACAGGAGGATACAAAATGAGCTACTTTACCTTTGAACCATTGATGTTAATGGACCATATACAAATTCTCAATGCATTAATTATGTAAAATATTCACAGAGCTTGAGATCAAGTTCCCTGTGATCGTCCTTTCCGTCTTTACAATTTTCCATTGATCTTCTTACCCAACTTTGAGTGTTAATGATATCTGTAGATATTCAGAACTCTCAGGTTTGAGTATTTTTAATTTTCCAGCTTGGATCCTGCTATGAAATAATGAGGACAGGTAAAAACCACCAGCACTGCCACAGAGAAGTGATCAAACCAACTTTATTTTTTAAGAAAAATTAATCAAGTCTTAGGTAATTCATGGTATGTTTGCTCAGCAGTGCTGAGGCTGAAAGTTTTTAGCATAAATTGCTTATTTTGTTGTTTCCTCAAAACCCTGAATATATGTATTTATGCCAAACTATTTCAACTGTGGGAGAAATAAAATTGTGTTATACGTGTAAGCTTTACCTCTTAGTAGTCTTTACACAACTTCAAAATGTTTAAGTTTTAGTGACACATACAGGATGAAATTAAATCAGGCTTTCTAGAACATTTACATCTCCCAGAAGCTGTTTGATCATTTTTGGAGTATAAAATTATGGTGAAAGTTGATGTGATGTGGTTACAAATATGTATTTATAACATGAATAAAGAAACTGAAAACATTTACTACTCTACGTGAATAAGGCCACAAATCTCTTTCTTAGCCATTGATTATTTTCATTAAATTAAAAATCTTGTCACATTTAAAAAATTTTTAAACATTGAGACATACAGAAACTAGATTTATATTTTCAAAGTATTAGTATATGTGTCTGTGATAACAGCTGAGAAACAATGAATAACTTTCTACTCCGGAAAGGACTACAGATTTGTGTTTTGTGTTTGTTTCTTTTTTTTTTTTCTTTAAGTCCTAAGATTGGTTGAAAACTTTTTACTGTTTTACTCTTATATTTAATCCACTTTTTCTTGAGCCAGCAATGAATAGATTGATATTTCACAATGTAAATGATATAAACATACCTATTTATACCCTAATCTATTTTATTTCTTTTTTCCTCTCCGACCAAGAAAAATGAATTAGATGACCTGAGCCATATTTTGTGTAATGTGGAGGGATTGAGAGCTCTTAACAAACTAAAGTTTTCCAATCCTTCCTATGTTATAAAATTATTTACTGTACGCAGCCTCAGTGGCCCTGGCATTTAAATGGCAGCCCCCACACACTCACTTCCTAGCTTTGGGTGTGTATCTCAGGAGATTTGCAGAGTGAGCAGTCAGGGATGATAATTGTGAGGAATGTTATGGAAGGACAAATAAAGAATTCTTCAACTTGTAAAAAGATATTAGATACAAAACCAATGATTAGAACAAAAAGGAATAAAAAGTCCCTAGCACAGTGAGGCTGTTCTGGTATAGTGGAACTCCATGTTCCTCAGTCATAGAACAAGAGCCAGGGCGATCCCAAGCCTCACCTCATGAGTTTGCTCTTCCCCGAGACTGCACGTATCTTTATGGTGAGGTGCTTTTTTCCTTACTACATGAATCAATAAAAGTCTTGTCTGGCATATCACTAATTTCTACTGTGCTCTACATGTCGTGTTTAAAGAATGTTTTATGTCAAAGTGAGAAAGACGCTCTCCAGTTGTTGTAATTTAATTGTTTTATATTTTGAAGTCAGGCCTGTATCTGTAGTCTGTTTTTGTTTATAATGTGAGATAGCGATAAAGGTTTCTTTCTTAACATCCAAACTTTTCCTTCACCGCACCTTTTTGCAAGTCTGTCATAAAGGCGTGAGATTGTTTTCTTCGTTCTTTATTCTTTTCCACTAGTGTGCTGGTTTTCATTGCACCAATTTCATATTGTTTTAATTACCATTACTTTCTAAGGAGGATTGATATCTGGGATAGTAAGCCTACCAACATTATTATTTTTCAAGTTTTTTTTTTTTTGACTGTTTTGCATTTCCATGTACATTCTACTATAGAATCCATGTGTCCAAAATAAATATATTGGTTGATGGACAGCATTGATATACTCACCATGTAACAGTATTGACATCTTTGATCCATGAACATCTTAAATATTTTAATTCTTTAGGGAGAATCCTTGAGCCCCCGAGGGTAAATAGTAGTATATTTGACATCCTACAAGATCAATTCACTGTAATATTTCTATGTTTTTGCATTACATTTACATCATATCAAGGTATGTTTTGAAATTCAACTTAATTTAATGTAAATCAACATAAAGGCAAGTTATAATAATTCTTATTTGCTTGAGCTAATTAATTAAATCCAAAATTGCTAAGTTAATCAAATTAGATGGTGGCTTCTTCCTTTGCCTAGGATCTTTAAAATCTATTCCCATTCATACTCTCTGGGGTTTAGCTAATATTAATCAGTCAAAACCTTAAAACAATTATGGCAACTAAGCTTTATATATTTTACTAATGTGGTATGCTGACATGTGAGTCTACCTACAGGTCAGGGACAGATAGTGGGGCACATGTAGCTGTGCTCTACATTATAAGAAGATTTTTCCTCTGTATGTCTTTATAGTATTTTCAAGACAATGTAATAAGACAGTAGCAAAGGAGCTGCTTTTGCTAACAAGAGTGGTTCATTGGTTCTTGAAGTCTAGGGTTAAGTAATACCAAAAATAACAGTTTTCCTCTTTTCAAAGCTCCACTGTTTTCTAATCAATGCTGTCGGTTTCACACAGAGAACCTTAAAGCTATACATTGAATATCTGTTGAAATTCAGCAGGTGTTCATTTGAAGCTTAGGTATATCAGGAGCCCTATAGCTCCAAGAAATAGAAATATTAGAGGATAGTCCTAGGAGACCTATGACTCTGTTGTCATTCCTTGTTTTAAACCCTGAGATTATCGTTTTTCTATTTTTTTACCTTCTGTATTTAAGATGTGACTGCTGCCCCTATATAACTCTAATTCCTCATTCAAACTATACTAGTCAAACTTGGTGGATGCTCCCTCCACCAAAGTCTTATCTTCTAGGCTTAATCATAATTTTACTGTTTTGCTATTGTATGTCATATACTATTAACATCTCATTTTCCAAGTGGAACCAAATAATTTTTGCCTTCAAAATCCAACCAGCTGAGATAAGAAATTCCTGAGTCCTGATCTCAAGAATCTGTTACCTAATGGTCTTATTAAATATCGTGCCAATCAGCATTCTGTCTGGAGAAAGTAAGGAGTTTCAGTATTTCACCAGAAAGTGTCAAGTACAGCATTTGGGTTGCACATGAAAAGAAATGGTAGTGCATTTGTTTGCTACCCTCATCCCAAGACTGGGTGATTTAAACAACAGAGATTTCTTTTTTCACCCTTGTGGAGGCTGGAGGTGCATGATGAAAGTTCAGGCAGGGTTGATTTTCTCTGAGACCTCTCCCTTTCCCTCGCTGGCATTCACACGATCATCCCTTGGAGCTTATGCACTTTGGTATTCCTCAGTACGTCCTACTCTCCTTTTCTTCTAAAGGCATCAGTTAGATTGAATTAGGCCCACACTCATGACATAATTTTAACTTAACAGAAAAAGACCCCACTGGCAATAACAGCAACAACAAAATTAACAAAGGGGACTTTCATACTAGAAAGCTTCTGCAAAGCCAAGGGTACAATCAAAAGAATAAATAACCCCCCACAGAATGAGAAAAATTACTCACGTGCAATGCATCTGATAAAGGACTGATAACCAGAATCTACAAAGAACCCCAGAAAATCATCAAGAACAAACAACCAAACAACCTCATTAAAAGGTGAGAAAAGACATGAACAGACACCTTTCAAAAGAAGATACACTAATGACCAACAAACTCATGGAAAACTCTTCAACATCTCTAAATCATTAGGGAAATGCAAATCAAAACCACAAGATGATATAACCTAGATCCAATGAGAATGCCTTGTATTAAAAAGTCCCAAAACAGCAGATACTGGTATGAAGGCAGAGAGAAAGGAACTCTTAAACACTGTTGGTGGGACTGGAAACTGATAATAACCTCAGTAGAAATTGTAAGGAGCATTCTCAAAGAACTCAAAGTAGACCTATCATTTGATCCAGTGATTCCATTGCTGGATATACACTCGAAGGAAAATAAGGTCATTTTATAAAAAGGACACCTGTCCACAAATGTTTATAGCACCACCACTCTCAATTGTAAAGATGTGGAAACAACCCAAGTGCCCACCAATATGTGAATGGATTAATAAAAGTTTTCATATGCATACCATGGTATTAGTCTGCTGTAAAAAATAATATGGTGATTATCTTTTGTGACAACATAGATAGAACCGGAAGCCATTCTTCTAAGTGAAACATCACATGAATAGAGAAACCCACGTCCTTAATACCAAACTGGAACGCATTGACCAACACTTAATTGCACAGATGAAGGTAAAACTCAATGTAAATCAAGCTGGGGAGGGAGGTGGAGATGGATAAATTTCCGTTTACTGGATACAGAAGACACTGTCTGGGTGAAGGGCACACTTACATATATAACTTTAACTCAATCCATACAAAAACAAATTATGTAAAGATAAATCTGTATCCCCTAACACTCTGAAATAAAAAAAGAATACTTTAACTTATTACTTCTTTTTTAATTAATTTATATCTTTTAGCCTAATTAAAATTCTGATTGCTTCATTTTTGATTCTTTGAATGCAGTTAAACAAATTAGAATTAGTTTTGTTTAAATAACTTACTAAATGTTGACACAGTTATCAGTTTATCACCATTTTCCCATTGACAGTCACATTTAGTCATCAGTTATTACCCTATACCTCTCAATTGTTCATTTTACAATTCTATTTACTAAGTATGTTTTAAAATGTGCATTGGGAAAGCTAATTGTCCATATAGAAATAAAGTGGTTTCAGCTCAGGATATTTTCATTTTGTTCATTAGATGTTTTGTGTTTTATTTTATTTTTGTAATACTTCTGTCAGGTTCATTGTCATACATCCTGTAAGAGGAATATCGTAGTTGGGTAAGACATACCCAACTGGAAGTTTAAACCCAAGACAGTTTGGAAATGGAACCTAAAAATTACATTTCAACTTAGATTAAGTATAAGTACAGAAGAAATATGAAAATCAGAAGAATAATTTGTATTTTTGTGAATAGTCCCATCAGTCTTTCTTTTCCTGCTGTTTAACTATACACAATTGTGTATATTAATACCCAAAGTTATGAAAAATAGGGTGTTACTTTAAAAAATATGGGTTTTCCTACAAGTGATTTTTATGACACTGCATTGTTTACCTGAGTGAATTTTATATTAGTGATATTTCTTATTCCAAAGTGTAGATTAAGAAAAAGAGCAGATTCACTTTGTATAAAATAATAAATTGTCTTTACTTGTTGATTGTGTTATTAAAAGCACCGATCATGAGCTCTCTTTATGTCTGTGCCCATATATCCCCTTTCTCTAGTCCTTTTTTACTATACTCGTAATTCTAAAGATAGGCAATGATCCCCAACTTAACGTTTCCTTAGCTTGATTGGATCTTATTTATTAAGGTTGGAGCTTCCTGTTTTGAAAAATCAATTGCTTTTCTTTGTTTCACTCTTCTACTTTGTACTTCTCAGACAATTGGGTAAAAATTTAAGCCTATACCTAGATCCTTAGGGCAATTTGATATTCTTGGTAGGTTTAACATTTTTTATTACACAAAATATTATACATTTGGATTTTTTTTTCTTTCATTTTGTGTTTAGTAACCAGCTGAATTTTGAGAGTCTTCTAACTTGGGGGGATGGCAAGATTTTGTTGAAATTCTTTCAGAGCTTGCCATCTAGGCCTACAGAAAGATATGCCTTCCAGATATCAATTTAAAATCTATTGTTTATTCAAACATCATAGAGAAGGACAGGTGATAGAAGAACTAAAGAAAATATTAATTTTATCTCTGTGTACCAACAGAAATACTATGATATATATATTATATCACTTATAATTAAAAACAGAATAAGATACAAGATAATAAATATTGTTATGTGTAAGATTTTATGAAAAATATTATAAATCCTAGTGAAACACATTAATTAAAATACAAAACAAGTTACCTACAAAGTATTCAAAGTGCAATATAATGCATTCAAATTCCCCTGGTTCTCCCAAGACTGCTTTTATTAAATCCTGAAAGAACTCTTAACTGGAATATGAAATGAACAATTCTGCACCCTTTCAAATTGTACCTCTCGATGGCATGTGACATCATTGACTATTTTCCCTCTCCTTAAATTTTATACTTAAAATTTATGAATTTCCATATTCTTTTTCTATTTCCTGTCCAATTTACACTAGCACATTTTAGTTTGTATAAATTTTGTACCTTTAAGGGCCTATCCTTAACCCCTTCTTCTAATAAAATACATTCTTACATAATCTTATCACATTTTAACACTCTGACCTACAATTTTTTTTACTAGCTACTAGAATTCTTCACCTAAATACATCTTAGATACTCTTACTTTAATCATGTAAAATTCAATACACTATCTATCCCCATCTATATGCGCTTAAAGAAAAAATCTACCTGCTCATTATTGGCCATTTTGTTAATAACATTTCCGTTCACCATGAGCTAATCTTGAGTTTCTCTATTTTCTTTCATAACCAAGTCATATGACAGTTACGTCTTAGCCACTTCACTCTCTGTACTAACTTTCCCTTATTTTCTTATATGCAACCTCTTTAATTTTGACTCTACTTCATTTTAAATTTATTTATAAGTTATGTGTTTCCAGGAAAAAATTATTAGATGCAAATCTCATTTTGTCACTTCTCCCATTGAGGCCTCTCAATGGATCTTTATGTCCTTCAACAGAATTTTACAATCTTTCCTAAGATACTTAAGACCCTCTCTAAAATGATCCCCAAAATAATTTTGAAGTCAAATATCCTCCTCATATTCTTAAATGCAGTGACCAGCCACATTTATTTTTATATATGTTGATGTGCTTCCTGGAAGGTCTTTTCCCTAATTAGAAGATGACTTGTTTATCTTAAATACTACTTTGAAAGCCTCAAACATTATCTTACCTCATAAATGAAAGAGGCATAAACAAAATTGCCTGTTCTTTTTGAGAGTTTTTTGCTTATTTTATTTTTTCCTCTTACCTATCACAGAAAAGTGTACCTTCATTTGTTTTCTCGCCTCTAAGCATCAGTGACAAAACTGCTGGTGTATTTATCGTTTTTAGTTCTCCTTCCACTCTTACGTTTTGAATGAAATTGGAAAAATAGGAAAAGATTGCTATAAAAAGTATAATTTTCAGGGACTATGTTGTAAAAATAAGTCATAAAATATTCTATAGTAGTGGGAAAATGACATTTGATCCAGGAGTTTTGTGGGGGAAGGGAGAAGGACCAAGTGTATCCCAGTGGAACCTAGCACCAGGCTTAGTTGATCTAGTGTTTATTTTTCATTAGAAATTGGAAGAGCACACTTCTGGGAATAAAGTCACTTAAAGGAGATTCTTGCCTTCCTGTTAATTAAAAATCAGAAGTAAACTCAAACTGAGTAAAGAAATAGCAATTGCTTTTCTAACACAGGGAAAGCACCAGAAAGAGCTTCTGACATGTAATTTCTATGTGTAAACTTGAGTTAATAGTATTTCACCATAATAATTTGTCATTCTGCACTAAAAAAGCCTCATAAGTATTTATCACCGGTTCGGTTTGAATATCAACATATTTTTTTCAGGTCACCAATTGCTGTTACTGCTTTGTTATTTTGTGATAACAAAATAAAGAAAATGATTAATGAAATAAAGAAAATGATTTTTCTCTAAACATGAAGGTACGAATAATAAGTTATCAAACACCACTTTTAAAGATATTTCTGAAATGCAACAGAAATCTGAATAAAATCTTGAAAAGCCTACTTTTACACAAAAGAAAGGAATTTACTTAAAATTCATGTATTTTGATGAGTTCACGGAATGGATGCTAGAAATTATATATTAAATCCACAGCATAAACTCATATTCACTCAAAAACATTGGCGTTTTATAAGAAAGAGTGGAAAATGAAGGACCTATATAAATTCATATGCAGAATCTGTAAAGATAAGGCCAACTCACATGAATTTCAGGCCAATATAATAATTGACACTTATAAGATGATTCGAGTCATTAAAAAGTACTATAATGTGGGTCACAATAATACAGCAAATTATGAAAATATTGTCTTTTTATTTAAATACTGTGAACCCAGAAATCCATTACAATAAAGCTTTAGTATATATGGAATTACCTTTAGCTTGCTATAGAGTTTATCCACATGAAATAAAAAAAAATTATCTCGTGATAGTAGGCAAATGAAAAATGTCTATATTTGATTCATAATGAGTTTGATAAAAAGTAATGATATTAAATGAAAATAACTAAATTTAATTTAACAGAAAAAGTTTAAATTCATCATTGTTAATAATTTAGTAAATTCAGAGTTATTGCATAAAGACCAAAACTAAAATCCCTAGTCCGTCAAGATTTCAATTCCTTTTGTAATACATATGCTTTCAGGTAAGAATGTGTCAAATAGGGAGTGACTTGGATTCAATCAGCATAGGAAGGCATATACGTCTTCCAAGGAAAGAAATTTGAAATTAATTTACGGCAACTAAAAAGAGAGACTACATGAAATCAAAATGAACCTAGAAACTCCGCTGATCAAGAATGGTAGATTATAATACATTCAGCTGACATTGCAGAAGTCAAGTCATCAGGAATAAATATATTATAAGGAGAGCCTTGAACAGCTTAATAAAAATCCCTAAATCAATCACAACCCCAACTCCATCTCCTCTGTCAGCAACGGCAGAGGCAGACACTTTGGCAAATGTGATCAAGCTTAAATTCTAATCAGAAAAAGACTGGAAAAGATTAAACCCAGAGTACTTAGATTTCCTTGTGTAAAGTTTTAAAGCCTAACTTATACATACAAACATGTATTCCTCCTTATAATGCAATATAGGCAATCTTTGACATTAAAAAGTGAACTGTTTTCAAGACGTTTTCTTCAGAATTTCTAAAAGTATATGTGCTTAATCTCTGAGTAATGTCATGTATTCATTCATATTCAAATTTGATCAGATATTTTGTCACTAGTTTGGTTGTCCTGATACTGTGACCCTGAATGAGTTTTGAACTGAGAAGCGGACTTACAATAATCATGTACATATTTGTGGAATAAATGTCTGAATTAATAACAAATGAATAAAAAATATAAAAGTGAAAAATATGTTGCAGAGAACTCTTAGCTGTAACTTTTTAAAGTATATGTTATTCAGAAACTTCCAATGACATACTAACTACACAGGTCTGTTTCTATTTTTCACTCCTTTTAAACTGACCATTTTTATGAGCTCTTTGGGTTTTATCAAGAATCAAGGGGACATGTGGGTATCCTCACCTCCTCTTTAACCAGAATATCTTTACTTTTATTTAATCAAAATCGGGTTTCCATAGTATTTTATTAATTTTTTAAAAAAAATTTTCCTCTACCACTGGCTGGGCAAGCCACCTGGCCCCTGTCCAGAATGCAAGGGTGAACACTGGAGGGTGGCCTGTCCCCAGAGGTGAAGGCCTCCTGGAACAGGGACCCCATTGGAGCCCAAACTGGACTGAGAGTGCCCCGGGGCAAATTCTCATGGCTCCAGCTTGTGTCATCACCCTTCAAGAGCCCCAGGTCTGCCTTAAAGTGGAGCACCAGGGGAGCAAATTTCTTTTGGACACTGAAGCAACTTTTTCTGTACTTCTCTCTAATCCTGGTCTTTTATCTCCCAAATCAGTAACTATACAAGAGGTGTCTGGAAAGCCGGTTACCAAATTTTTCTCCCAGCTTTAAGCTACAATTGGGATGACTGGCTGTTCTCTCATGCTTTCCTAATCATGCCTAAAAAGTCCTGCTCCCCTTTGGGGGAGGAACATACTAAATAAAGCAGGAACAACCATTTGTATAAATATGAGACAAAAACCTATTCTATTACTAGGTCAAGAAACTACAGAATTAGTAAAACATATTTCTTTAGCTAAATTTCAACAAATCCTTAAAAACTTCCCAACTACATTTTCACATTCAACACTGAAGGGACTTTTCTCTCCTGGAGATCTAGTCATGATCAAAACTCTTCCCTCTAATTCACCTTCCCTAACCCCAACTTGGGAAGGCCCCTTTCCTGTTATCTTGTCTTCTTCCACAGCTGTTAAAATTATGGGAGTCGATTCCGGGATACATCATTCGCGAGTAAACTCCTGGAACCCTCCACCTTCTACAGAGACAAATAATGAAGACAGCCAACCACAGACCACCTACACTTGTGAGCCAAAGGAAAGTTTGAAGTTATTATTTAGAAAACAGCAAGAAAAATGCTAATATGGTTTTCTTTTAGCATCACTGAATGAGTGCTTCTAACCTGACACTATTCTACCTTTGCCTTTTACTGATTATACTAATCAGATTTATGTTTTCCAGAAATGTCATCAAGCCACACGCAATAAAG
>CAUYRH010118588.1:0-17464 GCA_963574655.1 Perodicticus potto
GAGCTATCTAATAAAATTCTCCCAAGGCGGCGCCTGTGGCTCAGTCAGTAAGGCGCTGGCCCCATATACTGAGGGTGGCGGGTTCAAACCCAGCCCCGGCCGAACTGCAACAACAAAAAAATAGCCGGGCATTGTGGCGGGCCCCTGTATTCCCAGCTACTCAGGAGGCTGAGGCAAGAGAATCGCTAAAGGAAGAAAAGAAATGAAATAAAAAAAACTAAGACGATTAAAAGCAAAATTAAAAAAAAAAGATAAAAGGGCAGCACGTGTGGTTCAGTGGGTAGGACACTGGTCCTATATACTGAGGGTGTCGGGTTCGAACCTGGCTCCTGCCAAATTGCAACAAAAAAATAGCCGGGCGTTGTGACAGGCACCTGTAGTTCCAGCTACTCGGGAGGCTGAGGCAAGAGAATCACCTAAGCCCGGGAGTTGGAGGTTGCTGTGAGCTGTGACGCCACGGCACTCTACCGAGGGCGATAAAGTGAGACTCTTGTCTATAAAAAAATAAAAAGTAAATAAATAAATAATTCTTCTATACCCAAGTGATTTGTAACATACTCTTGAATCTTCGGAGGTCTGAAGCGAGTGTGGGGATGTTCCTCTCAGCTTTACTCCGCCCCTTCACCTTGAATATCTACAGTACATGGGGAAGTTCCAAATTGGCTTTTCCTCACTCGGATACTCTCTCTAAAACAAAGGATGTTTGTAAAAATTGTGCAAACATCTGAATGCTAGCACCCTGCTGTCATCAGCACCATTTATTCACTTCTGAGCACTAGCACTTAAGAGAGAAGACAAAATTAATTCATGATAAGACTATTTGAAGTCTAGACTCAGTTAAATGACTTTTTAATAATTTGTCAGATCCCAGAAAAGTTAACAAGCAACATTGTGCCTGTGTTTTTATTCCCAAGGGGAAAAAGGGGAGAATTACAGGAGGTTCTTTGCAACTGATTTTGCAGGATGGGCAGCAGTGGCCCCCTGGTAGGTTGTCCAGGCTAACCCCATCTTGAACTGAAAAGCCATCTGGTGAGACTCTATTACAGGGGGCATAACTCAGAGGAGAGACACAGGGGCAGACTCCTGTCCTTGCACCAGCCCCAATTGCAGATCCTTTGAGAAATATGCCAACACTGCAAACCTCTGACCCTCTGATATGAAGAGCCTGCCAGGAGCTGATGATGAGATAACTTCTTTGATGCCTTGATAAGAAGAATAGTTTGGTGGTCCTGGATAGAAACCAGCTCCCCCCTTAGCCAGCTATAAATGACCAGCCTCCCTCCCTAAACCCTGCTAACATCCTTTAGATCTTAGCCCACTCACACTCAAGTGTCAAAATAAATATTGTTACACTTTGCTCTTGAGTGTTCTAATGCTCTCCTTTCAGTTTTTGAGATTTTGTTACACTTTGGGCTTGAGTGTTCTGATGCTCTCCTTTTAGTCTTTACCACCCTTCTTCAGAAGTAATTGACACCCCTCCCCCAAGGCTCCCTCCAGTTACTTACTAACAGTCTGACCTCAGGCAAGTTACTTACCTCTGCCTCCATCCCATCCCCTGAAAAATGAAGAGAACTGCCTCCCGGAGCTTTGGAGAGGATTAAATAATTAATACAGGCAACGCTCTTAGACCTCCAGAAGCAGCCAGCGAGTGCTCAGTAACGGAGGGCCACTGTTAGCTGTTAGGGACCAGCGATCAAAAAGCAGGGAAGAATAGTCACCTGGAGGGGACACTGACTACCTCTCTCTCTCTCACTGTAGCTAAGAACAGATGTGGTTCTCCAGGGCTCTATGATCAGTCAGCTACGCATTGCATTTCACATATGCTCCGGGGATGGACTTAGGCTCTCATCTGATTTTAATTTCATCTATGCCACTAACTCCCAGACACAGAGTTCCAGCCCTGCTCTCCAGGCCTATTTCTCCTGGGTTCCCACAAGCACCTCAGATTCAACATATCCCAAGTATCACTTCCCCCGCCCGGTTGCCAAACCTGTTTCCCTGGTATTCTGTTTGCTGATGGGATTCCATCATAATGGCCTCACCAAGGGATTGACTTTCTCTCTCTCTCAGTCTCTCTCCCTCTCTCCAACCTGCCCCACACTTAATGAACAACCAAGTCCCCGACTCTCTGTCTCGACTACCAGTGACCTGGGTCAGGTCCTGATCACATCTCACCTGATCGCCCTGCCTCCAAATTCGTCCTCCCAAATCCAATACCTTCGTACCCCATCCCTGGCTGAAAGGTCCAGTGACCTCTTCCTACTTAAATGTCCAAGCCTCTGGCCATAATTCCCAGTCCCTTCCCTGACCGGGCCCCAGCCCAGCCCACTGAATTATTTCTCAGCACTCTCTGACTTGCTCTTTATTCTCTGGCAACACTGAACTGCTGACCATTGCCTTGCCCACAACACGTTGGTTTTCAGTCTCGTGTCTGGGCTTGTACTGTTCCCTCTGCTTGTAATGCCTTTCTCTTCTTTATCTGGCTAACTCAAACCAGATGACACCTCCTCCAGGAAGCTTGCCCTGATTATCCTCTCTCAAACTGGCTTACATATCCTTCCCGTGTGGCTGTCTATGTCTTTATATAGCAAACTTCTGCATTTGCTACATAATATTACAATTATGTGCCTCACTCCCTAGACTGTGAGCTCCTTGAAGTCAGGAAATGTGTCTTATTCATGTTTGTATCCTAAGTGCTTGATATAGTGCCTGGTATTTTGCTGACATTTAATAAATGAATACTTATGGACACCCCCTCCTGACAGTGGGCCATCTGGAAAAGGTAGATTAGTGTAAACTAGTATGTGATTCCCTCAGGTGGGAGGAGGCACTTCAGAACAGTACCAGACAGGGTTTATTTCATTTTAGAGCTGCAGAAGGTGATATGGCCACAAGAGCTCAGGGATGAGGGAGGGGAGAAATCAGAAATGGCCTGGGGGAGGCTGGGATCTGGAAGCGAGAAGCCTAAAAGGATAGGTCACAAAGAGCTGACAGCTACTACACCATGTCACCTAATACTATGGGTCGACACACCATCCAATCAGAGAAAAAGAGAAATGGGGATTCATTTATTCAAAAAATACTTGCTGAACATCTGATGAAGGAGGCACGGGGCTAAGTGCTGGGGAAAGATGCTCTGTTCTCACTGAGAACAGGTGGTAGGAGACAAAACACGAAAGTAAATAGAGAAGTGTCGCTTTACACGTGGTAATAAGAGCCACTACCACGGAGGGACTAAATAGGACGCTGGGAGAGAAAATAGCAGGGGGCCGGGGAAGATCTCTTTTAGGAAGTGGTTTTTAAGCTGAAGTCAGTAAGGACAGAAGGAGGAGGAAGGCAAGGCAGCCCAAGACGTAGGCCTGGGAGACCGACTGCCTGTTGGAGAAACTCAGAGAGGCCAGTGCAGCCTCAAAAGGTGGGCAGAGAGCAAGGTCTGACCACAGCCCTGGGAGATGCGCAGGTGGACCAGGTGGAGCAGGTCAGCGGGGATACGAGGTGTAGATTTTGTTCTATGTGAAGGAATACCCAGGCTGCTGGGCGGACACCACTGGAAAGGAGTGCGGGCAAAAGGGAGACTAGTCAGGAGTAGTCAGGACGAGTATTAAGCTAGTCAACTATGTCTCTTTAGGGAAGATAATTATTTATCCAATTTTATTGCTGAAGAAACTGAGTTTTAGACTTGGGACGAGGACCCCAGTCAGTTCTGGTTACTGAGATAGAATTTAAACTACTGCTGCCTCTTCTATAATTTTTTGGGTTTTTTTGTAGTTTTTGGCCGGGGCTGGGTTTGATCCTGCCACCTCCGGTATATGGGGCCGGTGACCTACTCCTTTGAGCCACAGGCTTCTATAATTTTATGCTCAGTTGCACATAACTTCCAGATTGGCAAAGATTGAAAACCATGATAATATACATTTTTTAATTTTTTCATATGCATGTGTTTATTAGGTTTCCACTTTTTGCCTTCACAAAATTAAAAAGGCTTAAAATTTTTTTTTTTTTGAGACAGAGCCTCAAGCTGTCACCCTAGGTAGAGTGCCGTAGCATCACAGCTCACAGCAACCTCTAATTCCCAGGCTCAAGCGAGTCTCTTGCCTCCGCCTCCCAAGTAGCTGGGACCACAGGCGCCCACCACAATGCCCGGTCATTTTTTGGTTGCAGCCGTCATTGTTGTTTGGCAGGCCCAGGCTGGATTCGAACCCGCCAGCTCAGGTGTACGTGGCTGGCGCCTTAGCCCGTTGGGCCACAGGCGCCGAGCCTAAAAAGGCTTAAAATTTAACAACAATAACAATGTTTAAGGTAAGGACTAGAAACAGAAACTTCGCAAAGAACGAAGGAAGATGAATACATTCAGAAAAGAAATCAGGGTGGTGCCTGTGGCTCAAAGGACTAGGGCACCAGCACCATATGCCGGAGGTGGCGGGTTCGGACCCAGCCCTGGCCAAAAACTGCAAAAAAAAAAAAAAAAAAGAAAAGAAAAGAAAAGAAATCAGACGATTGCTGCAACGAAGTATTAAACAGTAATAATAATAGTAATGCAAAGAAAGTAACATTCACATTGTCAAGTAAGAGTGTGTCTATTATAGAATGCTTGATAATATACATTTTTTAGTAAGGAAGCAGGGGAGTAGGGAATTGGGAATGTAAATTGGTACTGTCTTTCCAGGGGAAAAGCCAATGTCTTAAAGATATATATCCTCCTAGAGTTTCCAATTCTAGTTTTAGGAATCCTAAAGAAAACAATCAAACAAACAAAAAACTGCTGAGCAAAGATGTTTGAAAGAGTCTTGTTTACCAGTAGTTGTAAGACTGAAATAGGAAACAGTGGGAAAACTGGGTTCAAAAAAGATGCAACATGTGATCCCATTTTGTAAAATACATGTTTATGTGTATAGAAAAAATTCTGGTTCTTCACCAAAATCTTAAAGGAGGGTTTATCTCCAGATGATGAGTTATAAGGAGCTTTTTTGGTTGTTGCTGTTGTTTTTTTTATCCACGATGTCTAATGTTTCTAAACACATGTTCGCTTTTTATTGACGTGTAACACATGTACATGGCAAAGAGGTGCACATCCCATGTTCACGACTTGATGAATGATCACAAACTAAATGTACTCCTAAAAAACACACTGAAAGAGAAATAGACCATGACAAAGGCCCTGGAAGCCTCCTGTGTGGAGTCACACAGAACCTACTTTTTTATGTCTGGCTTCTTTCTCTCACCATTATGTTTAAATATGATTCTTCCATGCGGCTGTATTTAGTTGTAGGAAATTAATCAGTTGCTTACTATTCACACTTCGTCTTATGAATATGACACTGTAGGATTTGTGATCATCATTAGCATTCTTTTTCTCTTTTTTTTATTAAATCATAGCTGTGTATGTTAATGCAATCATGGGGTACAATGTGCGGTTTTTATATACAATTTGAAATATTTTCATCGAACTGGTTAACATAGCCTTCATGGTATTTTCTTAGTTATTGTGTTCAGACATTTATATTCTGCATTCAGTAAGTTTCACCTGTACCCTTCTAAGATGCACCGTAGGTGTGGTGCCACCAATTACATAATTAGCATTCTTTTCACCTCATAAAGTGCTTGTTGCGCACACTAGCTTTAACCATTATTATTGTCCTCATTTGATAGGCAAAGGGCCTAGTGCTCAGAAGGGAATTTGCCCTACACAGAGCTGGTAGGTGGCCAGCCCAGCACTGGCTCTTATCTAAATCCATGCCCTTTCTGCCCCATGCAATGGGATTAAAAGCAAAGGTAGCAGTGGATTAGAAGAAAGGAATAATTTGCTTACTCTTAGTTGCTTTAGACATTGAGACAAATTACCAGGGATGGTTGTTTAAATTCCTTTCTTAAAAATCATTCAGAACAAAACACAGAAACCTGTTTAGTTAGGAAGGCAAATATCCCATAAATATTCTACCGGTTTCAAGGTTAGTCATTAATCTTGCAGAAGAGAGAATTTTTTCTGCTAATAACCTATAATATTCTCATTTAAAACCATTAATCACAATGTCCTCATGATTACATTGTGTACGTTTTATATATATATATATATATATATATTACTATCGTGTAGATTTATATTTGCATATACCCACTTTTCTCTCCAGCTTGATGAATAGCATTGATTACAGATTCACATAAAGAGTCACGTCTCATTCCCAGATGAGGAGATTAAGGTCCCAGATGGCTGCAGCAGACCTGGAGCAGGTCCTCTGGCTCCTAGTCCACAGTTCTTTAGACCACACATTCCTGCATTAAGTGGTTTTTTTCTACTTGAAAACATAAACAAGGATGGTCCTAACTGTTATTAAAACTGCAAAAGGTTTTTGTTTTGTTTCAAGAAAGCAGAACTGCATGACTTAGCTTTATGCTATTATAAAATCAAGATATTGCACTATAAGCTTTATGTTATTATAAAATCATGATATTGCACTATAAGATTCTTCATTAAAGCGTTATGATGGGCTTGTTGCAGGTAGCTCAGTGGTTAGGGTGCTGGCCACCTATACCAGGGCTGGCAGGTTCAAACCCAGCCCTGGCCTACTAAACGACAATGACAACAAACAACAAAAAAATAGGTGGGGCTCAGCGGCTAGGGCACCAGCCACATACACTGGAGCTGGCGGGTTCAAACCCAGCCTGGACCTGCCAAATAATAATGACAAATATAACCAAAAAATAGCCAGGTGTTGTGGCAGGCACCTGTAGTCCCAGCTACCTGGGAGGCTGAGGCAAGAGAATCAAAGTCCAAGAGTTGGAAGTTTCTGTGAGCTGTGATGCCACAGCACTCTACCAACAGTGACATAGTGAGACTTTTTGTCTCAAAAAACAAAAATAAAAACCTTATGGTGTCTAAATTAAGAATCTCATTTCAGGCTTGGTGCCCATAGCACAGTGGTTATGGCACCAGCCAAATACACGAAGGCTGGTGGGTTCGAATCCGGCCTGGGCCAGCTAAACAACAATGACAACTACAATAAAAAATAGCTGGGCTTTGTGGTGTGTGCCTGTAGTCCCAGCTACTTGGGAGGCTGAGGCAAGAGAATTGCTTAAGCCCAAGAGTTTGAGGTTGCTGTGAACTGTCACACCATGGCACTCTACTGAGGCTGAGATAGAGACTCTGTCTCAAAAAGGAAAAAAAAAAAATCTCATTTCATAATCCAGCATACATCATAGAAATTTCAAAAGAAATTAAGTGAATTAGTAGAGAAAACAAGATTTTGGCTCGGCGCCTGTGGCTCAATGGGCTAAGGCGCCAGCCATGTACACCTGAGCTGGCGGGTTCGAATACAGCCTGGGCCCGCCAAACAACAATGACGGCTGCAACCAAAAAATGGCCGGGCGTTGTGGCGGGAGCCTGTAGTCCCAGATACTTGGGAGGCAGAGGCAGGAGACTCGCTTGAGCCCAGGAATGGGAGGTTGCTGTGAGCTGTGATGCCACGGCACTCTATCCAGGGTGAGAGCTTGAGGCTTTGTCTCAAAAAAAAAAAAAGAAAGAAGTTAACAGATATGTCAAAGCCAGACAAGGGCAGCCATCAGGATGTGTTTATTAGCTTTGTCCTTCACTACTAAGGCCAACCTTTTTGTTCCTCTGGATAGTCAGCATACCTAGACCAGAAGTTACGCAAAAGGATTTCCAAAAGGATCCCTATAAGTATTAGGAGATGCAGATTGAGAAGCCACAGGGGCTTGTGATAAACTGAAAGAATCTCTAGAGGAAGAGTTCTCAAATGCATCGTCAACAAATTTGGTAACTGGCAGAGCACCTTGTCTGGGGGTTGGCTTTCGTGATTCCCATTGATTTTATTCAATAGTTGATTAGCAAAAAAGTCATCATGGTCTGTATTCCCCTGAGGAATGCCAACTTTGTTGTTGAAGTAACTGGAGAAGGCACTTGAAGTCCCAGAGGGAGTATGGTCTCCCTTCTTTGCAGGCACTGCAGGTAGCTGCCTCAGTTGGAAGTCCTTATACATTTCCTTCATTTCCTTGACATCTTTATCCCCAAGTGGGTCTAAGGCAGTGAAGGCATCACTGGAGATGTCTTTTGGAGGGCCAGTTCTGGGAGGCGGCTGAGGAGGGTTCACCAGAAGAGAGGACAGCATAGAAGGGGGCTGAGTGGACACAGCAGGACATAGAAAAATACTGCTCTGAAAAGGATTCCCCAAAGGAGTTGTTGATTGCCAAGCATTGGGTGCTGCAGATGCAGAAGGGCCACAAATGGCAGGTGCTGGAGTGGAAGTTGAAGCTGCAAAGGATGAAGGCTAGTTCTAACCTGGAACAGTTTGGGCTTGTACCACAAATGATAGGCTGACCGAATCCTGAAGGTTGACCACCCATCATGGCTCCGGGGACCATAGAAGTGGAGTGACTGAAGACCAGAGGGGTTGCGCTCTATGGTCCTGCCTGAGAGTGTGGCTGGTCCAGCACCTAGGCCCGCAAGGGGCCCCACTGAGGCAGGAGCACTTGTTTTGAACAAGAGGGTTGGTCTACATGATTGCGGACTGTCCTGTGTGCGCTATCTGGCCTGGAAGTGCTGAGATGGGAGAAGTAAAGATGTCTGATGCAAGCAAGTCATTGGCTGAAGACTTAGCAGTACTGCCTCTTCCCAGTTTGGTAGTTTGTGGAGGTGGGATAATGGCTATGGAGTCACGTGGTTAGGACTGCACAGAGCTTTCCAAGTCCTGCTTTACGCCATTCGGTATAGACAGTCCTTTGGGAGGGCTTCAGGGAGGATCTGACATGGAAGCTGTTCTGTTCTCTTTCAGATATCCCATTTTGAGTTCTCACTGCTGGCTGGGTTTGGGTATTCAAAAAGGGCCACGGGCCTGCCTGCGCTTCCTGTTTGCCAGTCTGGTTAGAGATCTTGATCTCAAATTCTTTTTTTTTTTTTTTTTGAGATGGAGTATTACTATGTTGCCCTCGGTAGAGTGCTATGGTATCACAGCAACCTCAAACTCTTTGGGCTTATGTGATTCTCTTGCCTCAGCCTCCCGAGTACCTGGGACTACAGGCGCCCGCCACAACACCCAGCTATTTTTTGGTTGTAGTTGTCACTGTTGTTTGGCAGGCCTGGCTGGATTCGACCCCACCAGCTCCGGTATATGTGGCTGGTGCCCTAGCCACTGAGCTACAGGTGCCAGGTCTTGATCTCAAATTCTTTTTTTTTGCAGTTTTTGGCAGGGACTGGGTTTGAACCTACCACTTCCGGTATATGGGGCTGGTGCCCTACACTTTTGAGCCACAGGCACCACCTGGATCTCAAATTCTTTTTTTTTTTTTTTTTTTTTTTGAGACAGAGCCTCAAGCTGTCACTCTGGATAGAATCCTGAGGTATCACAGCTCACAGCAACCTCCCATTCCTGGGCTCAAGTGAGTCTTTTGCCTCCACCTCCCAAGTAGCTGGGACTATAGGAGCCCGCCACAACACCTGGCCATTTTTTGGTTGCAGCTGTCATTGTTGTTTGGCGGGCCCTGGCTGGATTCGAACCCACCAGCTCAGGTGTATGTGGCTGGCACCTTACCGCTTGAGCCACAGGCGCAGAACCACATGCAAGTATTTTTAAGAATCTAAGCTTGGAGACAACAAAAATTAAGTTTTTTCTTCTGTTTCCACACTAAACTAACGCGTATTTCAAGTCAATTTCTTCCAAGAGTCATTTTCCTTAAATAACCTGGAAAATGATGTCAACTATAAAATTTGTCAGAGAAGGAACTGAAGTTTATTTATTTATTATTTTTTTTAGGAACTGAAGTTTAAAAAAACAAAGTTTTCAAATACTTTAAAGCCAAAGACATTAAAAAAAAACAACAAAAACAAAACAAAAAAAACCCTCCAGTTGTAAAAACCAGATGTAACACAAGAGGTTAATTAGGTGGAAGAAGCCAAGGCATTCCACAAAGGAAAGCCCTTGAAGCACACAGGGGAAAAACAGGAGTTACTACCTTTATTTATTTATTTATTTTTTTATTTGGAGATAAGAATCTCATGTCACCCTGGGTAGAGTGCTGTAGTATCATAACTTACAGCAACCTCAAACTCTTGGGCTTAGGCAATCCTCTTGCCTCAGCCTCCTGTGGAACACTGTAACTATGGGAGTGTGCCACTACACCTAGCTAGTTTTTCTATTTTTAGTAGAGATGGGGTCTTGCTCTTGCTCAGGCTGATCTTGAACTCCTGAGTTCAAGGGATCCACCTGCCTCAGCTTCCCAGAGGGCTAGGATTACAGGTGTGAGCCACCAGGCCTGGCTAAGAGCTACTACCTTTAAAGAATGTCTGAAATGCCACAGAGTATGTTTGAAGGTTACAGCCACAGACAGGGTACACTAACGAACCAAGAACTGCATATAATCTTTCAGATTTATTTAGCACTAAAAATGCACAGCTTTTCATTTGGAAATGGTTGTCACTCAAGATATCTTTTACAGAGACTACCGTAGACAAAAGGTAAACAATTGCACTTTAGATAATTTTGTTTTATCTTATTAAAAAAACAAAGCATTATGTGACCCAAAGACTATTGTTTGAATGGTAACACTCAGCTTACAGATTTTACATAGGTTTCTAGGCCACATACAGTATAGTACAGGGGTTCTGCAGTCAGACAGACCTGGGCATCAAGTCCCAGCCCTGCACTATTTACTGCTATGCATCCTAATTAACCTGTTGACACACTTTAAAAAAATGGAGATAGTAATAATCCTTACTAATCACAGTAGTACTGTGAGGATTAAATGAAATAGTGCATGTAATATATATGGCACAGTGCCTAACACTTTAACTGGATCCAAAAATGCAAGATGTTATTATAAAATGAACATGTATCAAATTAGAAATAACTAAATAACCCGGGAGGATGACTTTGGAGTATAAGACTTAAGAATACAAAGAAAACTAAAGAATTTATCTTTTATAGAGCTCATTTACCCTGAACAAAAATAATTTATACATATCTATACTTTTAGACAAATAACAAGGGGAAGTATTGTAGTTTAATCATCCCATCAGCTGCATTAAAATCGTTTAGGGTACTTATTAAGATGTAAATCCCTGGTCCCATTCCAAATAGCCAGAATTAGAATTTCTAGGATTTGGGCCCAAATTTGTGTAATTCTGATGGCAGCCATGTCTAGAATCATTGTGGTAGAACCTAACACAGAACCTGGCACAGCAGGGAGAACCTACTGGCTTAATTAACAAGCAATCTAAAATACTAAAGAGTGATTCTTCTTAGGTCAAAATATTAATCTCCCTTTCCAGAAAAATGAACTGATATGATCTCTAAATGTAGTCTTTAGGAGAGCCTAGCCAAAATAACTATCAGAATACAGTTATATCCACTAGTGATATGTATAGTATATATAGACACAATGAAAAAGAATAGCTCCATGTATTTTCCACCAGATACGCCCTATAAGCATCAAAATAAATCTAGATGGCCTAGATGGTACCATGCTTATGGATGTCATCCAGGGTTAACAGACTGAAGAGAATAGAAAATGAGATTATGCAAAAACAACACATCTATGATACTTATATTTTTCATCTTAACTTTGAAGATTACTCAACATTAGCTGGTAAAGTCACCTTTGAGATTTTAAAAAAAGCTAGTCACATGGCTCGGCACCTGTGGCTCAACGGGCTAAGGCACCAGCCACGTACACCTGAGCTGGCGGGTTCGAATCCAGCCCGGCCCGCCAAACAATAATGACAGCTGCAACCAAAAAATGGCCGGACGTTGTGGAGGGCGCCTGTAGTCCCAGCTACTTGGGAGGCGGAGGCAGGAGACTCACTTGAGCGAAGGAATTGGAGGTTGCTGTGAGCTGTGATGCCACGGCACTCTATCCAGGGTGACAGCTTGAGGCTCTGTCTCAAAAAAAAAAAAAAAAAGCTAGTCACATAATATTACACATGAATATTACAACCTTGTCAGTAGCAATCATCAACTGATTTAATGATAATTTTCATCATTGGATGCCAGTGCTTACTAGAAAGACTTTTCTTACCATCTGAATAGCAATACTGGCTTGGCGCCTGTGGCTCAACGGGCTAAGGCACCAGCCACGTACACCTAAGCTGGCGGGTTCGAATCCAGCCTGGGCCCGCCAAACAACAATGGTGGCTGCAACCAAAAAATGGCCGGGTGTTGAGGCAGGCGCCTGTAGTCCCAGCTACTTGGGAGGCAGAGGCAGGAGACTCACTTGAGCCCAGGAATTGAAGGTTGCTGTGAGCTGTGACTCCATTGCACTCTACCGGGGGTAACATAGTGGGACTCAGTCTCACAAAAAGAAAAAAAAAAACAGTGAGGTTTTGTTACTGTCTGTAAGTACAAAACACAGACCTCTACCCTCACATACAGCTCACTGCAAAGACATCTGGCCAAATGGTCTAACTCTCTCCAACAAATGGTCCAGGAATCACTGATTCATCTCTTCAAATATTTGCTTGCTTTCAGTCATAATACAGATCAGTAACATTTTTTTCCCTGAAGTAAGACTTCAGGATTATGCTGCCAAGAAAGAAAAAGCTAGTTATGGAAGAAAAAACAGACTTTGGCCATGAAATTACTACTGCTGTAATGTTCACCTCATCATTGTAAAACAGTGTTAGAGGATGCAGCATTTTTCCAGGCTTCCCCGACCAAATACCACTGAATAGCATGAACAGCAACACACACGGAAATTTTAATGATTTTCTTTCATTAGAAAATATTCTCAGTTCTTTTCCTAAAACAGTGAGTGTATAAAGCCATAGATTCAAGTGTAAAACTTACTCCCCTCTCCCAATACTTTATTATGAAAAATTTCAAACACAGCAAAATTAAATTAAAATTCACTATAAACAATGACCACTATATACTCATAATCTAGATTCTACATTTTACTGTAATAGTTAAATCACACATCTATCCCTCTCTATATCTACCATCAATCCATCTAATTTTTAAAATATATTTCGAAGTAAATTGCAAGTATTAGTATGATGTTCTCTAAATAATTCAGTATGCATATCACTAGACTTTAATGATTTTAGAAGTTAAATTTATATATAATGAAATGTCCAGATCTTAATGATAAATGTGTTTTGTCAAATGCATACTCAAACCCTCTTAGGAGAATATTATCAGAAATATATTTGTTTTAAAAATATCTTGCAGAATATCCCTAAGTTTCTTACTTAAAATTGTGTTTAAACAGGGAAAACTTGGAAGTCAGTAAGTAGATAAGTACATATATATCAGGAGTCCACTTGCCAACTGAAATAGAAACTACCTAGAGATATTTTAACAAAAGTGCTTCTGTCTCTAATTCTAAAGCATCTAGTATTTTGTTAGAGGAGGAGAGAAGAGAGAAGATTGATAAGGTGTTTTTAGATGACACCCAAGTGTCCAAAACTATCTAGGTGCAGTGGCAGTGGGCACTTGGTGTTAAGTGTTAAGTCATACAGTGCTATTATTCCCTGGATTGTAACCTTTAAATATTCTGGGAAAAGCACTGGATAATTCTGTCCCCTCTTTTATGCATTGAGGATCTTTAAGAAGTACATCTTTGAAAGTAGATGATTTTCCTGATTCAATTGTTAAGAACATCTAGCTAAAACTTCCCCTAAAAGGCTGAGAGCTTTTTAACCCACTAGCTATGGCATCTGTGATTGGGTAAGCCACATCCCAGAAAGAATTACAGAATACAGTTCTGACCTGAAATTGTACAAAGGAGAAAGGACAAATCCTTTTAACATTCAAAGAATGTATTAAAAAATAAGTTAGGCCTGGGATAGAGCAAGGAATTTTCAGAAACCACAGTAAAAAAAGAGAAGAAAACAATTTCTACCTTAAGACTCAATGATTGAAAAATATGCCACAAAAGGAAATACTAAGGAAAAATTGAGGTAAGTGCTAAATGACAGCTACAGAGGAGAAAAACGAACGTAATAAATAACATTCCATACTTTTTGGGATTTTTCCCCCCACAAGGCGGCCAAATAACAGGAACTCATATAGTTATTCAAATATACACTCATCTGAGAGAAAAGGATTTTTTCTTTTCTTTTTTTATTTTGAGACAGAGTCTCAAGGTGTTGCCCTGGGTAGAGTGCTATGGCATCACAGTTCACAGCAACCGCAAACTCTTGGGCTTAAGAGATTCTCTTGCCTCAGCCTCCAAAGTAGCTGTGAATACAGGTGCCCACCACAACGCCTGGCTATGAACCCATCAGCCTCAGTGTATGTGGCTGGCGCCCTACCCATTGAGCTATGGATGTCCCTGGAAAATTTTTTTCTATGAAAGAAAACTCAATTAATAAGAAAAACAAATACAATATGTAAACAGCATGGATACTAACATTTTCCTTAATAATATCTACTTAAGGGCAGTGCCTATGGCTTAGTGAGTAGGGCGCTGGCCCCATATACTGAGGGTGGCAGGTTCAAACCTGGCCCCGGCCAAACTGCAACAAAAAATAGCTGGGCATTGTGGTGGGCACTTGTAGTCCCAGCTACTTGGGAGGCTGAGGCAAGAGAATCGCCTAAGCCCAAGAGCTAGAGGTTGCTGTAAGCTGAGACGCCACGGAATTCTACTAAGGGCAACAAAGTAAGACTCTGTCTCTAAAAAAAAAAAAAAAAAAAAAAACTACTTAAAATGGTGTCTAAAAATACTTGCACACTTAACATTGATACCTATTGGAACCTAATAGGCTCTCAGTAAAAATTTTAAGTGAATTTATTCTAAGGTCTGAAAAAATAGCATTTCCAAAAATTTGGAAAATGTAGAAGATCCCATTCAATAACATATACCCAATGCTTATTTGGCCGGCAGTGAAGAAAGATGAAAAAAGGTTCCTACGCTCTTGGCAAAGAAAGCCTGAGCTAGGAAAGAACTTAGCTCCCTTACTCCAAGCCTATGTATAAAGCATCAGGTATACCAAAAGAAGGCTTCCTTATCAGTTTTCCAATGGAAAAGGAACTTGATAACAATGAAGTATCTCTATATGACCAAGTTTTTAGGTAACTTTATAAATTCACAATTCCAAAAGGGGAACAAAGGACTTATATTTGCATTGTGATATATTCATGAAACTACAAGCCAAAATAGTTGGTACAAATAGCCCTGTCCACACAGTGAAAGGTTAATCAAAAGCTCATAAATTAAAATGATAAAGATGAGGCTAAATAGCAAATTTAATTAAAAAATTAAATGAATAACAAAGAAAACTCAAGATCATTTGAGACAATAGTGAAAATACACTCCAAGCCAAGAACCCTTCCACCATAGGAATCCTTATTTTGCATATAACATGTGAGAAGCTTTGCACTGGTCCCAGGTTTTCCAAGACAATTCCTTGGGGAAAAAAGGTATCAGAGATCGCAGTAAACTCTAATATGGTTCTAGTTTGAGGCTATGAATACCACATTTTAGTCATTCTCAGTAATGCACTTGGTACATTAATAATAAGCGGCCCTAGGTTTATTTAAGTATGAACAAATACGAAGCAGTAAGAACTAAAAAAAAGGAACTTTTTTTTTTAAACTTCTCATGAGGAGGGATGGGGTAGGAACCATATTTTGAGAATCACTGTATTAAGGGAATATAGGAAACAATTTTTCAGGAGGTAGAGGGATAAGAAAAAGCTTACACTGATACATTAAACTCTGAGGTAATAATACACTAGCTGAATAAGGTATTTCAAACCTTCTATTTGAGATACATTGAGATACATGAAATTATGTCTAGAAACTGTAATTTCAAGCAATAAGAAAGCTATGTGCAAAGTTCATTCCTTAACAAACTTAAGGAGTACATCAATCCCTTGCTATTTCAAATGTTTCAGAAGCTCAGAAACAAAGGAAAATTTGTTTCTTAAGAGCCCACCACTATATACCTGATTTAGCCTTGTATATTTATCGTACATTTATCTACTGCTTTTACATATTCAACCAGCAACCATTCCCTTTTGGAAAGAATAGACAGTAAAACACAACAAATTTGAATGTTTTTCTACTCCTATTTCAAAAGCTGACTTATTAAGGCTGGGTGCAGTTGCTCATGCCTAGTACTCTAGGAGACGGAGGCAGGAGGATTTCTTGAGCTCAGGAGCTGGAGACTAGTCTGAGCAAATACAGACCTCATATCTATCAAAAACAGAAAAATTGGCTGAGGCATGGTGGCAGGTGCCTGTAGTCTCAGCTACTTGGAAGGCTGAGGCAGGGGGACTGTTTGAACCCAGGAGTTTGAGGTCGCTGTGAGCTAGATGGAGGCCTTGGCACTCTAACCCGAGTGACAGAGTGACACTCTGTCTTATTGAATAAATAATCCGAAGGGAAGAATATTCATTTGCGCTTCTAAGTTATAAAAGTCTCCTCCTAAAAGTTATGAGCCAAGTTTTGGCATTTACTACTTCCTGACATTCTGTTTTTCAATTTTCTAATTTAAATCCTAGGGGAAAAGTACTCAAATTCAGGAGTTTCAGTAAAACAGTAAATGCCTTGAAAATGCCAAAAGCTTGAAGAGAAGCTAAATCCATGGTTTAGTAATTTCTGAACCTGAGTTACTTCTGAGTTATTTGGGAGTTATCCCAAATAACTTCTGAAATAGATTACTGATTCCATTGTTTCCTATTTGTGGTGCATTGACTTTCCACTTACTTTTGCAGTACTGTGACAATCACATCCTACTCTACAAAGCTCCCATTACAAATCACAGATTTCCAATTTAAATTAGTGTAGTAGTAATTACCCTCTACAATAATTCCCAATATTTTCTCCAAACTATATAGGTTATTAGAGTATCAAAGAAAGTTGTATTTTAAGGATGCAAAGGGATTCTCACTTCATCATAACAAATTATTTCATTATTAGGGAAAGTAAGTATAATTTTTGATAGACTGAATTTAGCTCATGAGTTGAAACAGACTGTTGAAAATGCACTTTAGGAACACAAAAGTTTTTTGTTATGAAGTATTCCAAAACATACAGCAGATTTGTAGTTTTTCTTCCTATTCACTATAGAAAAACACACTTATCATATAAAATGCTAAGTTTTTATTTCCCCTTGATATTTGCTAAACAAAAAGTAATTTTGCTGACAAACTAGAATTTCACATTAAGTATGATGGAATGCTTCCTAAAATCAATAACAAAAATAATTATGGAGTACAGAAATAATGAAAGACTTGTTAAAAAATAAAAGCAAAATGCAGGACACAGACATTAAGTAGTAGATCAGGACAACAAGTATCCTGGGAAATCTGAGAGCTCACAAAAAATCACCATAGTGTGGCTCGGCGCCTGTGGCTCAACGGGCTAAGGCACCAGCCACGTACACCTGAGCTGGCGGGTTCGAATCCAGCCCGGGCCCGCCAAACAACAATGACGGCTGCAACCAAAAAATAGCCGGGTGTTGTGGCGGGCGCCTGTAGTCCCAGCTACTTGGGAGGCAGTGGCAGGAGACT
>CAUYRH010118590.1:0-38112 GCA_963574655.1 Perodicticus potto
ATGAATGGATTGATAAATTGTGGTACATGTATACCAAGGAATATTACACTGCCTTAAAGAAAGATGGAGACTTTACCTCTTTCACGTCATGTTTACATGGATGGAGCTGGAACATACTCTTCTTAGCAAAGTATCTCAAGAATGGAAGAAAAAGTATCCAAGGTTCTCAGCTCTACTATGAAGCTAATTTATAGCTGTCGTATGAATGGTATAACCCAACTAGAACACAAGAATATTGGGAAAGGGGCAAGGGTAGGGAGGGGAGAGGGGTGTTTGGGGCAAAGGGAGGGTAATTGGTAGGGCCACACCTACGGTGCATCTTAGAAGGGTACAGGCAAACCTTGCTAAATGCAGAATACAAATGTCTTCATATAATAATGGAGAAATTGCCAGGAAGGCTATGTTAATCAGTTTGATGAAAATAATTAAGATTGTATATGAAACCAGCACATTGTACCCCTTGATTGCACTATTGTACACAGCTATGATTTAATGATAAAGATAATAAAAATAAATAAATAACACTAAAAAAGTGCATTATTTTATAAAAATCTAACTACTATGTACTTTAATAACACGAAAATCATTTGTTAATTTTAAAGTTAACTAACTTTTTAATGACTTTTCACTGGAAAACATTTGAATATTTGGCTGGAGAATGGAGGTCTGCAGTTTCAGTTGATCCTCTAGATGGGAATCAGTCATTTGTGATTTTCAGAGCATCTTGATTTGGGGTAGGTAGATTCACAGAATCTACATTCGCGGCAATAAGTGATTGAAAAGCAAGAAAGCGTTTTTCAGGTGAGTTACTGAAGGCGCGTGGGTATTCCACTGCATTTTTCCGTATTTCAATTTCTTCTTTCTTAACATCAATCAATGATGTTAACATGTCATCTACTGAAAGCTAAATCAGTTCCATCTGTATGGTACTTTAGGTGCCATGGTGTTACCAGCTAGGTGAGGCTGAAATGCTAATTTGAGCGTGAAGTGATGATTCTCAAAGTAAATGAGCCTTTCATGATATCCTCCAAGTAATAGTATTACAGCTACATGGTCTTCATATAATTCACATGCACATGTATCATCCTCCTTATCAATGACCTTTGATAACCAGAGAAAATGTTCATCCGAAATCTCCCTTTGAAGAACTGTTTTGAAAAAAGATAGCTTTTCCCAAAACACTTTAATTTTGGACATATACCATGTAAAGACTTAGTTTTACCTTGCAAAGAAATATTCAAGTCATTTTGATTTGACTTGATATTATACAGAAATGCTGCATTTCTATAGAAATCTTGTTTTAATAATTCACATTGATGATTCTGTTCCTCATAAAATTTATCTATCAGTTCTCTCAGAAACAAAATTTTGACTCACACTTGACCTTGCAATAGCCAACACACTTGAGAGGGATGTGGCAAATCCACACTGAATACCTTAGCGTTTAACTTCAGCATGTTACAAACCTGAGGATGCTGTATTACAGTTGAGTAAATATAGTTAACAATACTTACAACCTGTTGCGAAGTGGCACCTAAAGTAATAGCTTTAGCACCAAGATTTTGCTGATGTAAGATAATGAAAAGAAATGAGACCATGCGGATATTAGTATTTTTTTTTTATCTGTGCAATAAACCCTTCGAATTTTTCTGTTATGGAAGGTGCACTGTCTGTACATATGCTCACTAAATTGCCCAAATTCAGCAAAACTTCTTGACATTTGTCTTAAAAATGGTTGAAGATATCTAGTCCCTATGTTTTGTTTATAAGCATGCACAAAGCCAGTAACTTTTCATAGCACAAAAAGTCTTCTGTTATAACCCAAATGAAGTATAAAACCTGCACCAAGTCAGTAGTATCAGTCGATTCATGCAAAGTGATTGAATGATATATATTTTCCTTTTGAAGTATTATATGAAATTGTTCTGTTAAGCTGAAGGCTAATTCATGCTTCCTGTCAGTTATAGTTCTCCTTAAAAGATAGGAAGTTGTTTGCACTTTGAAACAGTACCAAGGTCTAAGCATCCTAAGACCTCAACAATGGATTCTCTCACAATTTCTACATCACTGAATGACTTTCCGTTTTTCTGAGTATATGAGCCACTTGATAAGTTGCTTAAGTGGCATTATTTCCAAATCTCATTGATGCTTAAAGGAATTGTCTTTGCTTTTCGTCTTTTAATTTCTGCAATACAACCTCTTGTGCCTCGCTCTTAAAATATCTGTGGTCTTTATGAGTTGTTATAATGCTGATGAGCATGGCATTTCTTTAATATTGATATTACAGTATCACAAAGCAAGCAAATTGTCTTATCTTTAGCAGAAACAAGATAATATTGTAATTCCCAATCCTCATTTAAAAATCTGTTTTATTCTTCCACTGTTCTCATGATCTTCCTTGACGTGATGGGCTGTTAAGCAGACAGAATTAAAAATACTGTCAAGCTGTGCAACTCTTCACGAATTCCACCTCAAACAGAAACACAGGACACCGTTATCAAAAGCTGGAACAGATTGGCATACTGAACCCCCAAAAACTCTCACCGGGCAGCCTCGTGTGGTAGTGACACCAGTCAGGCAGGGGGAACATAGAACTAAATCCTGACTTTAGCAGCCATCGAGTGTTCTAATTGTGCCAGTCAATCTGAGAGAACCATTTCATGGAAACATACTTTATTCTTTGGTATGTTAAATACATTCTTTTAAAAAATAAAGTAAAAGTATAAAAGACAAACAAAAATGTATTCATGAAAATAAAAGGATTTGTTCCGTAAAATTTGGATTCCGTCACAAGGCTGCACTTAAGGACTCAGAAGGCTGCAGCTCCCCTTTGTCTGGTTTGGCCTGTTGCTCAAGGGTGCAAATCTGTACAGCATGGTACTGAATACTGTAGGCAACTGGAACACAGTGGTAAATATTTGTGTAGCTAAACATAGGGAAGGATAGGAAAAACACAACATGCAGAATGGTACACCTGCATAGGGCACTTACTCTGAACTCAGACTGGAAGTTGGCTGGGTGAGCCGTGAGTGAGGAGAGGAAGGAAAGTGAAGGCCTGGGACATTATTGTACATCTTTGTATGCCTGGCGGTGCAGTATGTTTGTTTGAACAAGCGTCACCATAAATGGGATAATGCCTGTGCTACAACGTTAGAACAGCTATGATGTTGCCAGGCAATAGAAATTTTTCAGTTCGATTGTAATCTGAAGGGATCATCATGGGATATGTGGTTCATCATTGACCAAAACGTCTTTATGCAATATGTGACTCTGTGTGACTTTTCCGATACATACAAACCTCTGATAAAGTTTAATTTATAAATTAGGCACAGTAAGAGATTAACAACAATAACTAATAATAAAGCAGAACAAATAAAACAACATGCCAGTGTCACTACGCAATGCGCATTGGGTCCATTAAGTAAAAACAAGGGTGACTTGAACACAAGCGCCGCAATGCCACGACTATTGATCTGATAACCGAGCCAGCTACTAACAGACTCATAGGTGGAGATGGTGGACAAAGGGAGGAGCCACACCCTGGTAGGACGAAGCTGAAAGTTTCCACTTAATATTTTCAGGCTGACCTTGACCACAGGTAACCAAAACCACAGGAAGCAAAACCACAGACAGAGGGAAATAGTGGACTCAGATGGCTGTTATCAAACTTACATAGTTAATTGCATGTGAGTAAGCTACATACAAGTCATGCACAGTGAGACCGTGGATTGGCCTGCAGAAGATCAGACCCACAAAAATATTTTTTTAAATATAGTTCTTCATGTGAGGTGATTTTAGAAGCTTTGGTCTAGATGACTGAGAGTGTGCTGGGAGGCAGGGGAAGTTTAATAAAAGCAAGTTGGAAAGACCCCAGGGCCTCTGGAGAGATAATCCCGATTTCTGCGCAGCCTCAGAGTACTTTTCAGCATTGCCATGCCCTTGTACTCTAAATCCACGCACCAGGGCTACGTTGTGCCAAGTCCCAGCTTGGATGACATTCCACTGTAAACTGCTTCTTCAGAGCCTGCAGAGCCCTTTCCTTCTATCCAGCAGAGTAGAAATAACTTGCCGTGTGTACAGTGCTGATGTCCAAAAGAAAAGCCACACAGGGACATCTAGTGGCAAGTGAAAATCACCGATCTGCTCCAAAAGAGTTCAAAAATAGCCAAACCACAAACTGCTTGAGTGCTTTAGATTCATGTATTGAACTTTATCTCACACCTCAGCAAATTAGTCACTGCATCTGAAGGCAAGCAGGCATCAGAGGAACTTAAATAGGGCTGGGTTCTCTGACTGAAGAAGCCCCTGCCCAGCCTCTGTATAGCAAAATGGAGCAAAGTGAAGGCCGCGGTAGGCGGATTCTTCAGTCAAGTGTGCTGAGGAAAGGGTGCAAACAGGAGACCCTCATTTTATGGGCAATTACTTCAGTACTCTCTTTCTAGTTCACTGTCAAACAGACTTGACCCTTGAGAGGTAGAAAAGACACAAAGCTCCCAAGTAAACTGAATGCATGAACAAACAGCCATCCAAACTTGCTGATCTATCAATTAGCATCTGAAGAACTCTTAATGAGAGTTACTTGTGAGCCCCACAGTAACATGCCAAAGCTAATCAAAGCTAGCCACCCAGACTGATAAAACAAAGCCCTTTGAAAAGAGACAGGCTTCTCCTGGACTTTGATGGGAAGATTGAAGCTAAAAGGGATACAGTTGGATCTGATTTTCACTGTTTGAACTTGACTCTTTCACAGACAGACAGATGTGCAAATAAATTAAATTGAGTCTAAATTATCTGGTTAAAACCATAATGGATTTTACTTGAGAAAAATAATGAAAGTCTATAACCACCGATTTTTACCATTTCCAAGTGTAGCAAGGTCAAATATTATATACTACAATTTGTGCATCCAATGTAGTTTTTAAGAAACTACACAATTAAGGCAACCTCAAAGTTCTCCTTTCACCTTTCAACCCCCTCCTGCAACTAATGACATAAGAAAATTCTCAAACCTGCCCATTCGTGCTCACTAAATCTCTTCTTGATTGCAGTAGTTAATTGCAGTCAAATTATTGCTGTTCAAACTATTTAGTAAAAAAATTCTTTCTTCAAGACTCTCTCCTATTTATGAAAGTGAAGCAAGAGAGTCTCAAGGGTCTTATCTTTGGATCTCACCCCTTCCAAACCACCTGAGGTCAATATGATTACTTGTTGCACCGTCTCCTGTTGAACTTAGATATCCTATGAGATGGATTCCTTCCCAGCCTCTGGTAACCTTCATTCTACTTTGTAGAATTAGACCAATTTATTTTTTTTGTAGCTTCACATACATGTTAGTGATAACTTGTGGGATTTGGAGCCCTACTCCTTTGAGCCACGGGCACCACCCATTTATTGAAGATTTTTATGAGGAAGGGAAGCTGAATCAACCAATAAGGTAAAAGATATCTACAAGGAAAGCTATAATATAAAACACTGATAAAAGAAATTATAGATGACATAAACAAATGGGAAAATATTCCCTATTCATGGATCAGTAGAAATAATGTTGTTAAAATAACCATACTGTCTAACATAATGTAGAGGTTCAACACAATCCATATCAAAATACCAACATCATTTTTTCACAGAATGGAAAAAACAATTCTAAAGTTTATATGGAGCCAAAAAAGAGTTCAAATAGCCAAAGTAATCTTGTGTAAAATAAACAAATAAATAAAGTTGGAGGCATCACATTTCCTGACTTCCAGTTATTCTATGAGGCTATCATAACCAAAACAGCATGGTACTGGTATAAAGGTAGATACACAAACCAAAGGAATATTATATATAAAGGTAGATACATAAACCAATCCAACATTATAAAGCACCTAGAAATAAAGCCAGATAGCTACAAACCACTTATTTTTGACACGGTAGACGAAAATATACACTGCAGAAAGGACTTCCTATTCAATAAATGGTGTTGGGAGAACTGTATTATCATATGTGGAAGAATAAAACTGTACCCCATCTCTCACAATATGCAAAATTAACTCAAGATGGATTAAATATTTGAACATAAGACCTGAAACTATAAAAACCCTAGAAATAAACCTAGGGAAAACTCTTCCAGACATTAGTCTAGACAAAAATAATTCACAATTAAGATCTTAAAAACACAGCAACAAAAGCAAATATAAATAAAGGGGCTGCAAAGCACAAAAAAAGAAGAAAGCGAAATAATCAACAGAGTGAACAGGCAACCTGCAGAATGAAAAAAAAAATTGCAAACTATACATCCAACAGGGGACTACTACCCAGAATTTTTAAGGAACTAAAAAAACTCAACAACAAAAACTCATTAGCGGCTCGGTGCCTGTGGCTCTAGGGGCTAAGGCGCCAGCCACGTACACCTGAGCTGGCTGGTTCGCATCCAGCCCAGGCTTGCCAAACAACAATGATGGCTGCAACCAAAAAAAAAAACAAAAACAAAAACAAAAACCCATTAGCACCATTAAAAGTGGTGAATAGACATTTTTCAAAAGAAGATAAACAAATGGCCAGTGAGTATATAAAAAATATTAGACATCACTTCAAATGCAAATTAAAACCACAATAAAGTGTCATCTTATACTAATCAGAATGGCTATAAGTCAAAGGACAAAAAAAATAAATAAATAAAACCAACAGATGTTGGGAAGGATGTGGAGAAAAGGGAACTCTCTACAGTGTTGGTGGGAATGTAAATTAGCGCAATTTCTCTGTAAAACAGTACAGATGTTTTTCAAAGAACTGAAAGTCATCTCACCATTCAATCCAGCAATCTCACTTTTCAGTATCTACCCAAAGGAAAAGAAATCAATATATAAAAAGCATACCTGTATCGCTTCTCGGCCTTTTGGCTAAGATCAAGTGTAAAAAGCGTACCTGCACTTGCATTTTTATCACAGCTCTATTCACAGTAGCAAAGACATAGAATCAATGTAAATGGCCATCAATGGAAGAGTGGATAAAGAAAATGTGGTATATATTCACAATGGAATGCTATTCATGTGTAAAAACAATGAAATCATGTCTCTTGCAGCAACATGGCCATTGTCTTAAATGAAACAACTCAGATACAGAAGGACAAATACTTATAAGAAGGTGCTAAATGATGTGTAGACATAGAAGCAGAATTAGAATGATGGATGATGGAGATTCAGAGGGGTAGGAGGGTGGGTGTTAGGAGTGAATGATGGGAGGTTGCTTGGTGGGTACAATGTATGTTGCTTCAGTAATGAAAACACTGAAGACCCTGACTTCACCACAATGCAATATATCAGTGTACCAAAATCGTACTGATACCCCGTTAGTATATTTAAATAAAAAATAAATGAGAAAAAAGTAAATGTGAAGAAATAGAGAGTGCATGAATAGGTGATTTGCTGGGGTGTCTCACATGTGTCAGTGGCAAACCATCATTATAATCAATTCTTGGATTCCACCTCTAACTATATTGTCATGAAAGATGAGTTATTTAAAAAAAAAAAAAGTAAGTAAATTACATTCCATTAGTTATCAAGTTTATAGATTGGGTAGCTCAAATAGGATTTAGCACAGTCTTATTTTCATGATTAATGCAACCCATAGAAGATAATATACAATTATTTCAGCAAAGACTAACACTAAAATTTTATGTTTGGGCTAGTGATATTCTCTGCTCTACATTCAACATGTCAATAGTCAGAAACTGAGTAAATTTGATGAAGCACTTGATTAGGAGCAGAGTGCATGTGATAATTTCAAGAGAACAGACTGGGCACAGTTTGGGGACCCAAATGGTTACAGAGGCAATAAGGTTATCCAAATATTTGTTTCTTGTCCCATCTGTCTTCCTAAGGCAGCACATTGCAAATAAGAGGGAGAAGGCCAAGTTCACGTATCCTGCATTGCATTTTCTTACTTAGTTATGACTATTGCTATCATACTGAGTATATCCCAGTTTACCACTAATCTGATACTATTTGGACACATTAGAACAAATGCCATTTTCGTTGCATAATGTTGTAGGGTTTATAAAATGCCTTGTGTGTGTCTAATTGAACCTCATGATAGCATCACAAAGTAGAAAAGTGGAATCTACTGATTGTATCAATCCTTTATCCCTCTGTGAATCCACACCCCTATGCCATGTGTCTGCAGTTCCTCTAAGAAATGTGAGTCTATTGCCCAGCACTTTAATTCTGAAGTCAGCCACGTGACTTTTTTAGCCAGTGGCGTGTTCATGCAGGAGATATGTGCAGACATATGTGCAGACATATTTGCAAGGTGGCTTACAAAATTTCATTTCCTCTCTTGCTTTCTTGTCATAGCCATGATAACACTCTCAGGCTAGACTACAGGAACAAAAATCAGTTAACTTGTTCTGTAAAGACCACATAGTAGATATGTTTGGTTTTATAGGCCACATGTTCTCCACTGCAACAATTCAACTACTCAGCCCTGCCATCATGACACAAAAGCAGTTATAGAAAATATGAAAATAAATACCACTGTGTTCCAATAAAACATTATTTATAGAAATAGCCAATGGGCTGGATTTGGTCCGTAGGCCAAAGTTTGCTGAGCACTGTACTAAAGGATAAGACATGGGATAGAGGTGAGTTGCCCCAGTAATTCTAGTTGAGATCATTCTAAATGAGCCAAGCTTCAGCCAGCGTCCAGATAGATGAGCCCATACACACATCTAGCAGAACTGCCTGGCCCTCCGGCAACTTACAGCTGACTCATCAGCAAACCCAGTCAAGATCAGCTCAGCCCTGCAGTTACTGACAAAGCAACTGAGTCATGGGATGATTTTGTTACGCAGAATTATCACAGTGAGAGACTATTAATGCAATAAGGAAAGTATTAATTTTGCCATTTTAGAATTAAAGATGGGGCTGAAAGCCTGGCTTATCTCAGGCAGCCAAAATATCTCAGAGTAAAAACACAGATATACATGTTTTTCTACTCACTATACTAAACGGCTTCAATCCTTTTCTTTTTATTTTGGTTTTTTGTTTTGTTTGGTTTTTTTTGAGACAGAGCTTCAAGCTGTCACCCTGGATAGAGTCCTGTGGCATTACAGCTCACAGCAACCTCCAATTCCTGGGCTCAAGCGAGTCTCTTGCCTCCACCTCCCAAGTAGCTGGGACTACAGGTGCATGCCACAACGCCCGACCATTTTTTGGTTGCAGCCGTCATTGTTTTTTTTTTGAGACAGAGCCTCAAGCTGTCACCCTGGGTAGAGTGCAGTGGCATCACAGCTCACAGCAACCTCTAATTCCTGGGCTCAAGAGACTCTCTTGCCTCCGCCTCCCAAGTAGCTGGGACTACAGGTGCCAGCCACAATGCCCGGCCATGTTTTGGTTGTAGCCGTCATTGTTGTTTGGCGGGCCCAGGCTGGATTCGAACCTGCCAGCTCAGGTGTACATGGCTGGCGCCTTAGCCCGTTGAGCCACAGGTGCCGAGCCAAGCAGCCGTCATTGTTATTTGGCAGGACCGGGCTGGATTCGAACTCGCCAGCTCAGGTGTACGTGGCTGGCGACTTAGCCACTTGAGCCATACTATGAGTTAGAGATACAGGTATATATGATTTAGGCTAAAACATTAAGAATTTGGGGCAGCATCTAACTCACTGCTGATTTCCCTCTTAGCTTTTAGCCATTAAAAAATCATGTTGCTGAGTGGCGCCTGTGGCTCAAGGAGTAGGGTGCCAGCCTCATATACCTGGAGTGGCAGGTTCAAGCCTGGCCCTGGCCAAAACTGCAAAAAAAAAAAAAAAAAAAATCATGTTGTCCTGGCTTAAAGTTTAGACTATTTTCTTTATTTACTAATGCGGATCTCTTTGCAGTGTGTTGGAGTCTGTATTGTCCTGGTTCATATTCTCCAAAACTTCTGCAAAAGGAAATAACTTAAATGGTCTACTCTTACACACAGCTCCTATCCCTCCATTTTACGGCTCACATTTTATGCAGGGCTGTCAGGGTTTCCTGAATTAAATGTGACTTAGGGCCTGTGCTTGCTGACTGAGGAGGCTCATAGGTCCTATAGCTCATCCACAATCTTGTACTTGAGCTGTCAAGTATGAGAGATTGGTGCCAAATTCAACCCAACATAGCCCCTTCCCAGTAGTCTGCCTTTGACAACTCCTCCTTGTCAAACCCAACAGTTTACATAGAATATATAGTGAATAAAGTATCCTGAAAGGTATGAATGTAGAGGTGCTGCTTCGGCTGATGGCAGGAACACCTATCAGCTTCCCACAGGGCTGACATTTCAGGCTGGCAGCGGGGAGATGATCACAGGATTTTTGTGATGCTGTTTCTAAATGGATTGTAAAGACTCCCAAGGCAAATGCCTCACTTCTTACCATCTATCCCCCTGAAGAGTCAGTGCGATGCCACTGTGCAACTCAGTGAATTTTTTGGTTTTGTGAATGGTTAAAGCCCGTATAGGGTTTTGTTAGACATAATACACATTCAATAGCTATATAAATATACACATAGGGTGCCAAAAAAATGTATATGCACTTTAAAAAAGGGAAAGAACTGTATTAATCTTATAATATTCAGTATATACTCATACCAAAAGATGAATACAAGTCACATTTGCTCACTTCTTGTAAATGCAGAAGTTAAACGTGACTTGAGAGTTACAATTTTTTCCTTTCTTTTTTTTTTTAACAAGTGAACAGTTTATTAATAATTAAACAAAGGTATAATGTGATACAGTACAAGCAAGACACTCAAGATAGGTATAATAGTACTAGTCACACAAAAACTTAAATTTCACCTCAAAAAAAATCATACAACAAAAGAGAAAGCAATTTCACTGTTATAAAGTAAGATATTTCATGCAAAGTATTAGCTTTGCCCCCTCAAAGCCCAACCTCCCAACAAACAAAAAACTATCTGGGAGTACTGCTATGCTAACATATTAACCACAGTATAATCATTCATAGGAAAACAGTAATTAAGCAATGAATTAAATTAAATAACAAAGTTCAAACTATCATAAACTCATAGACCACAATGATTTTGCAAAACGAGCAGTACTAGTGTGAGTGGTACTATTACACCGATCTTGAGTGTCTTCTTTGTACTGCATCACATTATACCTTTGTTTAATTCTTAATAAAATGTTCGCTTGTTAAAAAAAAAAAAAGAGAAAGAAATAATCAGCGAGCTTGAACACAGAACATACAAAATTATTCAAATGAAAAGAGTAAAAAAGAGGGGAAAATGCTTACAAGAATTATGAGAAACTATGAAGTGAACTGGCCTTCACATAGTAAGGTTCCCAAATATCAGCCAGAAAAAGGTCTAGAAATGATATTAAGAAAATAATGGCCAAAAATTTCCAAAACTGGAGAAAGGTGGCAGCATGAAGATATAGGAAGCTTATGAGTCACCAATCAAACGCAACCCAAAAAGGAATTCCCCAAGGCACATCATAATCCAATTATCACAAATCAAACATAAGGAAAAAATATTCAAAGCAGCAAGAGGAAAGAAACATATCACATTCAATTCAACCCACATTTGGCTTTTAGTGGATTTCTCTGCAGAAACACCATAGGCCAGGAGAGAATAGGATGTTATAATTACAGTGCTGGGGGGGGGGGGAACTTCAGTCAAGAATACTACACCTAGTAAATCTAACCTTTAAACATGAAAGAGACAGAATACCTTTCCCAGAAAAAAAGAAAACAACTAAGGGAATTCATCAATACCAGACCTGTATTATAAGAAATGCTTATGGGATTTCTTCCATCTGAAAGAAAAGAACACTAATGTGTAACAAGAAACATCTAAAGGTATAAAACTCACTGATAAAAGTAAGAATACAGACAAATTCAGAATATCTTTATATTGTAATTGTGGTAGGTAAACCACTTATATTTTAATTATAAGACTAAAAGATAAAACAAAGACAATAATAACTACAACAATTAGTTAAGAGATAGACAATATAAAAACATGTAAATTGAAATAAAAGTCAAAATGTTGGGGGACTGTTAAAGGGTAAAGTTTGTTCTTTTCGTTGTGATTAAAGTTAAGTTGTAATCCCTTGAAAACAACCTGTTATAATTACAAGATGATTGATAAGTCTCACAGTAACTATAAAGTAAAAACCTATAGCAGATATACTAAAAATAAATAGCACAAAATCAAAGCATACTATTAGAGAAAAATCATATAACCACAAAAGAAGACAACAAAAGAGGACAAGGATGAAAGTATCTGAAAATACAACCAGAAAACATGTAACAAATGGCAGTACTAAATATATATGTGTGTATATATACACACATAGTAACCTTTAATTAAAGTGAATTAAATTCTCCATTTAAAAGACGTAGACTGAGGGGAAGGGAGGGGGAGGATGGGTGGAGGGATGGTGATTGGTGGGATCACACCTATGGTGCATCTTAGAAGGGTACAAATGAAACTTACTAAATGCAGAATATAAATGTCTTCATATAGTGATTAAAAGGCCATGAAGGCTCTGTTAAACAGTTTGATGAAAATATTTCAGATTGTATATGAAGTCAGCACATTGTGCCCCATGATTGCACTAAAGTACATAATTACAATTTAATAAAAATAAATAAATAAATAAAAGATGTAGACTGCTAAACAAATCAAAAGACCCAACTATATGCTGCTTACAAGAAATTCATTTTACTTATAAAAATATACACAGATCAAAAGTGAAAGTATTAAAAAAAGATATTCCATGAGAAAGGAAACCAAAAAAGAGAAGGAGTATACCTATGTCATACAAAATAGACTTTTAGTAATGATTAAAAATGGGGGGGAAAGCCATTATATAGCGATAAATGGACCAGTATAGCAAAAAGATATAACAATTGTAAATATGTATTTACACTAGGACATTTAAATCTGTAAAGAAAATATTAATAGACCTAAAAGGAGAGATTGAATATAATACAATAATAGTACAGGACTTCAACACCTCAATTTTATCAATGGACAGAACAATCAAAGAGAAAATCAATAAAGAAATATTATACTTAAACTGCTGTTTGGACCAAATAAACCTGTCATACATTTACAAAGCATTCTATCCAACAATCGCAGAGTATGAATTTTTGTTTAAAGTATACGGTGAATTCTCCAAGATAGAGTAAATGTAACTTCATAAAACAAATCTTAAAGAAAATTTTACTTGAAATTATATCCAGTATCTTTTTTGAACACAGTAGAACTAGAAATCAATAAAAGAAAGAACATTGAAAACTGCAAAAAATCATGAAAATTAACATTCTCCTAAACACATGGGTAAATAAGAAATTTAAAAATTCCTTTGGACAAATGAAAATGGACACAAAACACACCAAAACCTATGAGATAAAGCAAAAAGAATCCTAAGTGAATTTTATAGCAATAAATTCCTATATTAAAAAAAAAAAACAAAAAACCTAATGATGCACCTCAAGAAACTAGAAAAACAACAAAAGAAAATAAATCTCAAATTAGGATAGGAATAGCAAAGATCAGAGCAAAAATAAAGTAGAGCTTTAAAAATAATACAAAAGATCAACACGAAGACTTGGTTTCCTTGTGAAAAAATAGACAAAATAAACAAATCTTTAGGTACACTAAGGAAAAAAACAGAAGGCTCAAATATATAAAATCAGAGATTAAAAAGGAAGAATTACAATGGATACTACAGAAATATAAAGAATTATAAGAGACTATTATAAACACCTATTCACCAACAAATTGGAAAATCTAGAATAAATTAATAAGTCCCTGGACACATCCAACTTACCACGATTGAGTCATGAAGAAATAGAATACTTGGACAGACCAATAATGAGCAACATAATTGTAATTTTAATAAAAATTCTCCCATCAAAGAAAAGCCCAGGACCTGATTGATTCACTGCTGAATTCTACCAAACATTTAAAAAGAACTAACACCAATTCTAGTCAAACTGCTTCAAAAACTTGAAAAGGAGGGAATAATTCCAAACTCATTCTATGAAGTCAGCATTACTGATTCCAAAGCTAGACAAAGAAATGACGACAACAACAACAGAAAAAAAAAAAAAAAACTACTGGGAAATATCCCCAATGAACATAGATGAAAAAATCCTCAACAAAATATTAGCAAACCAGATTCAACAACCAGATTTGATCATTCACTATACTCAAATAGGATCCATTCCAGGGATGCAAGGATGGTTTGACATACACAAATTAATAAACATGTTACTTCACACTAACAATCAATTTGATAAAATTCAAAATGATAAAATCTCTTGGCAAATTGGGTATATAAGGAACATATCTTAACACCCATATGTGACAAATTCACAGCTAACATCATACTGATGTGATCAGGTGATAGCCTGGTATACATGAGTTGTATGATGGAAAAGACAAGAGGGACATCTCAGTAAATGATTCTGGAAATATTCATTATCTGTATGGAGGTAAATGACATTCAATCCCTATCTCTCATCATACAAAATTTCAGATGAAGTAAGGACTTAGTGAAATAAAGGGCAATACAAAATTTTCAAGAAGAAAATATGGGAAAATACTAATATTGTGCTAGGAAAAAATATTTCTTAAGACAAAAATACTAATCAAAAATCATAAAGCTAATTTATCCCATATTCATCAAGAAAACAATAAAAATGCTAAATATAGGCCACAAACTGAAAGCCATTTACATTTCCTATAACTAGATAATTAACAAAATATTAGAATAAAGAATATAGAATAAACTTCTAAGAAAAGAAGAAGATAACCCAATGACTGCTACAGACATGAGCATGCCTCTTACCTTACTAAACACATGAAAGCTACTCATGCAGAAGTGCCCAACCTCGTCCATTAAAGCAGCGATTCTCAACCTGTGGGTCATGACCCACAGGAACTGTATAAAAGGGCTGCAGCATTAGGAAGGTTGAGAACTGCTGCATTAAAGGGTAAAAACAGATGTAAACTTCACATACTGAATTGATAAAAATTAGGAATAAAAAAATTAAAGGCTGGGTGCAGTGGCTCACACCTGTAATCCTAGAACTCTGGGAGGCCAAGGTGGGTGGATTGCTTGAGCTCAGGAGTTTAAGACCAGCCTAAGCAGGAGGGAAACTGTGTCTCCAAAAAATAGCCAGGCACTGTGATGGGCACCTGTAAGTCCCAGCTATCAGAGAGGCTGAGGCAAGGAATCACCTCTTTGAAGAGCCTAAGAGTTTGAAGTTGCTCTGGGCTATGATGCCATGGCACTCTACTGAGGGTGAAAAATGAGACTCTGTCTCAAAAAAAAAAAAAATTAAGAAGATTGAGGATACCAAGGATAAGGGCCAGTGGAATTGGAAATATATTTCTGTTCTAGATGTAGTATATGACATCTGACGACTAAGTTCACAAACTTGCCACTGTGCACTATGTTGGCAGCACTGTACAAACAGCTCAGTAAAGTTTTATAATCTTGGTCTATCAATATCTCACAGCTATGTTTATGTCAATGTACAGTGGTGTCTTGCTGAGTAGCATTCATTATTATTGCATGTTTTTATGTGCTGTCACAACAATGTTGGAGCTTAAATTAGAACAAAAAAATAAATTTAAAATTTCCTCTTGAATTTGGCCAAGAGTGGAAGTGAAATCAGGGACATTTTAGTCTAAGTTTATATGGATAATGCCATGAAGAAAACAGCCATGTACAAATGGATTAAGTGTTTTTCTGAGGGGAGAGAAACCATCACTAATAAAGAAAGGTCAGGGGAGCCAGTAACAAGAATAACTGACAAAAACATTCCAAAATTCATCTGATTGTTCATCAAAATTATCAGCTGACTATGATAAGCTTACCAGACCATATTGAAGTCAGTTTTGATAGAGAAACAGTTAGGAAAATCTTAACTAGAAATCTTGGTTAACAACTCATGGCTCTTGCATCACAACAATGCACTAGCTTACTCAGCACTATCTGAGAGGCAGTTTATAGCCAGTAAAAAAAATAGCTGTATTGGAACACCTGCCTACTCACCTGACCTGACCACCAGCAACTTTTTTTTTTTTTTTTTTTGAGATAGAGTCTCACTTTATCGCCCTTGGTACAGTGCTGTGCCATCACAGCTCACAGCAACCTCCAACTCCTGGGCTTAGGCAATTCTCCTGCCTCACCCTTCCCAGTAGCTGGGACTACAGGCACCCGCCACAATGCCCGGCTATTTTTTTGTTGCAGTTTGGCTGGGGCCAGGTTTGAACCCACCACTCTCGGTATATGGGGCCAGTGCCCTACCCAATGAGCCACAGATGCTGCCCGATGACTTTTTACTTTATACAAAGATAAGGGAAATATTGAAAGGAAGACATTTTGATGACATTCAGGACATCAAGGTTAATATAAGGACAGCTCTGATGGCATTACAGAAAAAGATTTACAAAATTGCTTTGAAGGGTGGACTAATGTGCTGGTGTCAGTGCATAGCTTCCCAAGGGGAGGATTTAAAGGTGACTTTTGTGATGTAGTGATGTAGAGTCAGCAACAAGGTATATAGCACTTTTTCTAGAATGAGTTCATGAACTTAATTGTCAGACTGTATATACTTGCACAAACAAACAAACCCTGGAAACTACAGAATAGGCCATCAATAATAGAAGAAATTTTGTACTAGTGTTTCTACTTAAATCTATCTAGCTATCCCTATTTTCCTGTCTTTCTATTATCTATTATGGATCATCTGTCCATCCATCCATCCACCCATTATCTATCCATCTATCTATCTATCTATCTATCTATCTATCTATCTATCTATCTATCTATCTATCTATCTTTCTATCCATCCATCCATCTGTCTCTCTCTCTCTCTCTCTCTCTTTCTCTCTCTCTCTATCCACCCACCCACCCACCCCATCCAACCAAAGTTATTACATGGCAATTTTCCCTTCTTCCTTTTAACTTAAAAGTTCTCCTTCTCTGACAAATCATTCCCGCCATCATATAAAGTTCTGAAACACAGGTAGTTCTTCCATTTTGCCATCCACCCTCGAATCCTTTGCTCCACTTTCTCCTCCAGGCTCCCAGTCTCTCAATCTAAGTGGGTTTCTGTCCCCACCACACCACCAAACTTGCCCTTCTAGAAGTCAGCAGTGGCCTGGGTGCTGCCGCAGCAGTGATGCTGAGAACCCTGGTCACGCGGTCTCATCTCACAGGACACTTCTGCGGCTCCTTCTAAGTCTCCTTTGCTGGTTTCTCCTTCCTGATTTCTAAATTTTGAAGTGCCCCGGCATACAATCCTTGGACCTTCAGGTTCTCTTCTGATACTTACTCCCTTGATGATCACACCTATTCTGAAGGGTTTTAATATCATCTCTGAAATTTCTGTTCCTTGCCCAGACCTGTTATCTGAGCTCCAAACTTTTACACACAACAGGCTCCTGGCCCCTGTCAAATGTGCTTCAGAAACTCCAGATGCTCCCAGCAGAGCCCAGTCTTGCCTCCCTGTTCTCTCTTTGTTTTCCCATCACAAGCTGCAGCACCCCTGTGGTGCTCGTGCTATACCCCTTCATAGGTCACTTTTTTGTAACCTGAAACCCATAGGAAGACATGACGCTCGCCCTTGATGATACCCCAGCCCACCCCCACCTACGCCATGGTCATGTCATCTCCCATCTCCACCACGGCAAGGCAGTCCCTGGCTCCATGTCCCCTCCCACTTTAGGTCTACTCTCAACACAGTAGCCAGAGAAATCTTGTCACGACATAAGTCATGTAACGCCACTCTGCTCACAAACCTTCAATGAGGCACTTCCCTTGCTAATGCCAGCCTTGTCACACTGATTACTTCAGGGCCTTGTCACCTGCTATTTCCTCTGCCTAGAAAACTCCCCAGTCCCCCAGCCTCAGGACTCCCTTCATCACCTCATTTGCATTTTCACTCCAATGTCCCTTCTCAATGAGACTCACCCTGGCCTTCCTGCCTGAAATCATGTCTCCCCTAAAATCCGGCTTCTTCATTGCTCCAGTTTTCTCTTTGTGACAGTTACAATCTAACAGGCGACCTGTTCTATCTATTGGGTTACTGCCCTCCCCACCCACCAGAATGAAGCTACCTTAGGATGTGGGGAGTCTGTTTTGTTCACTGTGTATCCCCTGCTTCTGGAACCCATAGGCGGCACTCAGGATTCGTTCTCCATGATTATTTGTTGAAATGAATGAACAAACTGCAAACATCATCATGGATAATTCTCAAAGCAATAACGCTGAGGAGAACAAGGCTAGTCCCAGAAGAACTCTTCCTCTGTGATTCTCATAAAGTTCAAGAGCATGCACATCTTAGCAAAATATTACTTAGGGCTACAAACATATGTGGCCCAACTACCAAGAAAATCCAACATTAGCCAACAAGGAATTCAGGAGAGGGGTTCCTTGTGTGGGGTGGGCTAGGGCTGTGATTGAAGAGGGGTACACAGAGGACTTTTCAAGGACACTCTTCTATTTCTTAACTTGGGCAGGATTCTACAGATGTTTGTATTTTGTTCATATAACAATTTTTCAAATTGCATTTTAAAGAGACAAGAAAAATCATTTAAGCATAGCAGACTCAATTTTGGAACCCAACATTTATAATATAAATGATGGCCCCACACCCATCTCCCCTGCCACAGATCTGACCTCTGATCTGTTCACCGGCCTATACTACTGACTCACTCACTGCACAGCAAATCAGGCTGCTTGTCTTTAGTGCCACGGCCCAGCAGGGTGGCAAAACTCACCCTAGCGGACTGACCTCCAGGCCAGTCAAGGCGAGAACAAAGGGAAGGTCCTCTCTTCTGTTGCGTCCCTGACAGCACTCTGCACATGGTGATGAGAAAAAAATAACAACGATGCTCTATTGATTTACTACATAAAGCAGGGGTAGCATGAAGCATTGTAAACAGAAAGGAGGGCAGCTCCCTAAGGCTTCGGCAAGAGTGGGTGCATCCTTTCTGAGGTTGCCTCACCTTTTCACAAAAGCCAACTAACTCTTCCTGCTGACCAAGCACCACTGGGCCCCTGTTCGGTAGCAACAATGAGGCAGGTCCTTCCTGCAGGCAAATGCAGCGTCGAGAGGCAGAGAGGATGGCAAATGCTTTTCCTCAGGAAAATGAACTGTGTCTCCACTAATATTGATGATTTGGCAGGACTATGAAGATTTGAGGCAATGCATGAGAAACTATATGGTTATTGAAAACATGCTGCCATAAAAATGGACAAGAGTGCACGTGTTCATAGAAAGCTCTGGAAATAAAGCTCTCCCTTAGAGAGGGAGCGAGGGAGGGAATTTGCATCCACAGTCGTCCTGGGTACTGTGCGTGTGTCCAGTTATTCAGAAGGTCCTAGATGAGGGGAGCAGGAGATGGTAGAAAATGACATGACCCGGCCAGGAAATAGAGATTGGAGTGATACAATGGCTGGGAGGTGGCCATAAGCCAGGGAATGTGGGCAGCCAAAGGAACAGGCTCTTTGAGAGCTGTCGGAGAGGAACACAGCACTGCTGACACCTCAAGGTCACGTCCTAAGACCCATTTTCAGATTTCTGACGTCAGAAGTGTAAAATGATGAACCTGTGGTGTCTTAAGCCACTAAACTTATGGTGAGTTGTCACAGCAGTAGGAAACTGAGGCACCATCTTCCAAGGCACAATTTAAAAGACGCCCACTCCATGAAACCTCCCACATTCTGTTGGAGTCAGAATCAACATCTCATTTCTTTGGGGCCCACCCTGCATTCTGCCTTGACTTCAGCTTGGCCGGGTGGCTTTGGAGCAAGCAGCACTCCAGTCTGCCTTGTTCACCCCAGGTCTTCCTGGTAAAGGCGTAGTCACATCCGTATCAGCTCATCCCCCTTTCCAAAGCTGCTCCATGCACACCGGCAGACACAGGGGCACGTGTGCACACACCCTCTCACACATAAATCCCACAGCCCTAAGCCTTGCTGTCACCCCTTGTCCGCAGACAGGAAGTCCAAATTCCTGCCCTCCCCCATGCTGGTGATCAGGATGTGTCACATCACCTCTCTGACCCTTAGTTTCTCCATCTATAAAATCAGACGTTAGCTGTGGAAAAATTATTAGACACAATTAAAACCAACTATGCTCTTGATTAGAGAAGAGTCACAGGCAAAGCTCTCAGCCATACCCTGAGCAGAGCAGGGGAGCACCGAGGGGCCTCACGGGCAGGGCCAGCCCTCAGTGGACCACAGGAAGATAAGAGAAAAACAGGGAAGCACCGAGGGGCCTCACGGCAGGGCCAGCCCACAGTGGACCACAGGAAGATAAGAGCAGAGCAGGGGAGCACTGAGGGGCCTCACGGCAGGGCCAGCCCCCGGTGGACCACAGGAAGATAAGAGAAAAACAGGGAAGCACTGAGGGGCCTCACGGCAGAGCCAGCCCACGGTGGAGCACAGGAAAATAAGAAATCTGTACATTTTTTAGGCCACTAGTTTTGTCAGACTTAAGTCAAAAGCCAATTTGAAAACCAAGGGACTAGACACAGTGCCTGATTCCCCGAGATTGCAGACGCCCTTTCCCTTTCATCCTAAGGTGCATTAAGCAGCCGCACCTGAGGCTGAGCGGGGGAAGCCAGTGGTTCTCATGGGAGGTGTAAGAAGCTGGCCCCATAAAGCCCACAGTCTGCACTAGCAGGGGCTCCGGGAGAGCCTGCAGGGGAGGACCCTAATTTAAACCAGATGGCATGGAAACAGTCTGCAGCATTCTCTCTCCCGTGCTGCTGGCTAGTGCTGCGTCTCACTTTGGCTCTGTCCACCCAGGCCGTGGACCCTCCCTGTGTGCGGAGCCCTGCTCTGCGTGGAGAGAGATGTATATATGTGTGTGTGTGTATAAATGAGTGGGCAGAATTGTGTTCTCCAAAAACATACATTCACATCCCAACCCACAGCACTTGAGAATGTGACCTTATGTGAAATAAGGTCTTGGCAGATGTCACTAAATTAAGTTGAGATCACACTGAACCACAACGAGGTCTGAACACTGACCGGCGCCCTCAGGAGAGGAGGATGACAGCCGCAGAGATGGACAAGCAGTGAGCAGCCATGTGGTGACAGAGGGGTATAGCCCGAGGCTGGGACGCCAAGGCCAACCCCAGCCACCCCCGGCTGCAGAAAGGCCGGGAATCTGCCAGCCTCTGAGGAACCCACAGTCGACTCTGCTGCTGGCCTTCTGGCAACCCGAACTGTGATACAGGCATTTCTTTTGTTTTAAGCCACACAATCTTTGGCGCTTTGTTACCACTGCCCTAGGAAATCAGTACATTCTGGCGGATGCAGAAAAAGAGACTGCAGGGAAAAGAGAAAAGAACACAAATAAAGAACCAGAGAGGAGGCAGCGGGAGGTGCGGGGACTTCCGGCACGGGACTGAAGATGTCATCTTAGTCCCACCTTCTTCTCTGGGTCTATTTTTCCATTTTCCTGTGAGTCTCCGCAGTCAGCTCTGGTTTTGCAGTTATCTGCTCACTTGGGGGAGGATGAGGAAGGCAGCTCAGTCCCCCCGGGAGCACGGTGTGAAGCCGATGACTGGAAGGGCCTTTGCCCCGGATTCTACAGCCCAGAGGTCCTGGGCTTCCTCATACCCAAGACACCCCCTGATCTAGATGAAGAGGCCTCTATAGAGGCCAGGGCTGCTCTGACCGATGACAAACAGCATCTTGAAGATGTTAAGGGTAAATTTTGATTTTTAGTCCTTCCTGTGACCACAACCATTCACTGTAGTTAATTAATCACTGCACACCATGACCCCAGATGTGCTTGTGGCCTTGCTCACATTAGAGGGGTCTGGACTGCATAGGGAAGGCTTGGGCTGGGGAGGGGAATGAAGCAAGGGAGGTCCCACCCGGGCCTGGCTTCTCACACACCCCAGCTCCTGGGTGTGAAGGCTCTGAAGTGAGGGGGCCCGACCACCCAGGGGACTCCAGGCTCCAATCCACTCTCCTCTGGCATTCACCTCCTATGCCCTTGCGGCCTGTCCTCCCTGCCCCCACCTTGCCATGTTCATGGCTGCCTGGCAGCCTCCTCTGGTGTGAATCCCTTGTTGCCCCTGGAATCTCTGCAGGTCAAACTGCATTTTTTTTTATTAAGTCATAAACACATAGATCATATATACATTAATGCATTTATGGGGTACAATGTGCTGATTTTAAATACAATTTGGAATGCTTACATCAAATTAGTTAATATAGCCTTCACCTCATTTACTTAATTATTGTGTTAAGACATTTATACTCTATGCTTAATAGATGTGACGTGTACCCTTGCAATATACACCATAGGGTGGTCCCACTGTTTACCCTCCCTCCATCAAACATTCCCCCTGCAATTTTTAAAACCTGACTAAAATAACCAACTAAACAATGGTTAAAGCCACAACCTTGGGAGGAGCCCGTGGGCTGGCCGGTCCCCTGCTGAGGTTCTAGGGAGGGCACCCGGTCCCCTGCTCTGAGGTTCTAGGGAGGGCACCCCAGCACTGCTTCAGCTGGTCCTGCTCTCAGGTTGCTGGGCTGGTTCCGGGAGGCCCCCAGAGCACTTGCTGAGGAGAGTGAGAGCCCCTAACCCTGGCTCAGGTCCAGGTCCTCAAGGTCAGCTGCACAACCCTGCCCATGTCCCCCCTTGTAATTCCCTTGGGGGCTCACAGCAAAGGGGCTAGTCTGGTCCAGCACTGTCCATTCCCTCTCCCACCCTCCCTCTCAGCACCACTGTCCCAGCCCCCAATCTAGCCACGACCCTCCACGCCCTCCACAACCCGAGGAAGGGATGGTGGAAGGGGCGTACACCTTCCCCACGCATCATTAGAGCTGGCCCTGACCTCACCTGCTTCATGTATCACAGAATTCTTCCTGCTTTGTGGATGAGGAAGTCGAGGCTGAGAGGGGTGACCTGTGGATCGCGCAGAGTGGGATCTGGGCTCCATCCCAGAGACATTGCTGTTTCTCTCTGCCACAGCATGGAGGCCCCAGGCCCCAGGCCATTCCCACAGCTAGAAAGTGCCCCTTACAGTCTCTCATGGCCACCTGCAGTGTCACTGCTTTGCCACTTTCAAGCAGGCAAGAGGCAGGGAGGTCAATGCAGCTGTGACATTCTGCGGGGGGGCGGGGGGAGAGTTTTACTTGGCTGTGAAGCTCCCCTTCCATCATGTCTGGCTGGTACCTGGCTGTCTCCTTTCCCTGGGGAGGTAGATGCCCCTCTCACACCAGGTCTCTGCTGGCCACCTGGCCCCGGCAGCTCTACCTTCTGTACCTGACCCCAAACCATCCTTTCCATACACTATTCATCCTCTAAGCTAGATTTCTGGCTTCATTTGAACAGTCTCCCCAAGACTTTCAGCTGAGAGTCAACCCAATCACAGCCCACAGTGTGTGTGGGTGTGTGTGCCCCATTACGGAGCCTAAGGCTATGCTTCCAACAGGATAGCAGGACTTACTTAAAATTTCCAGATTTTTTATTGCACCTCAATTTACAATCACCATAATGTGGAAACAACCTAAATGCCCGCCAACCCAGGAATGGATTAGCAAGCTGTGGCATATGTATACCATGGAATACTACTCAGCCATTAAAAGAGTTGGAGACTTTACATCTCTTGTATTAACTTGGATGGAGGTGAAACACATTTTTCTTAGTAAAGCATCACAAGATGTATCCAGTGTACTCAAGTCTAATATGAAGGCAGTAGATGAACCAATACACGATAGGGGGGTAAGAAATGAGGGAGCGGGGAAAGGGGAGGAGGGAAGAGGACGGGGTTCGTGGTGTATGGCACACCTCTTGGGGGAGGGACATAATTATAAGAAGAACTTTACCTAATAAATTCAAACAGTGTAAACTAATTCTTTGTACCCTCAATGAATCCCAAACAATAAAAAAGAAAATAACAAAATAAATAAAATCTCCAGATTCCTGTACCACATCTGGTATTCAGCCCCCTGCTTCCCCCCTTGAGGAATGCAGGAATCACTGCTGGAATTCTACCCTGCCCTGGGACCTGTGATGAGGAGACTGTCTATGGGAAGAGCTGGTCTGGCACCTGCAGTCAGTCAGCAACTCCAAGCCAAACCCAGGCTGCACCCTGCTCCTTCCGAGTGGCCGGCGAAACCATCTGGGCAGTACCATTCCCGCAGCACCGTCCTCGACTCCAGCTCCCCAGAAAGGTGCAGTTCGGCTAAACCCAGCACCTCTCCTATTGCTGCTGTAACAAGTTACCTATAACTCAGTGGCTTAATATAACACACATTTAGAATCTTACTGTTCTAGAAGTCAGAAGTCCGAAGTGGGTTGGCAGGGCATTATTCCTTCCAGAGCCTGCTGGGAAGAAACTGCTGTTCCCCTGCCTTTTCTTGCTTCTAGAGTCTGCTCATTACTCAGCATCGGCCCCTCCCTTCTCCACCTTCAAAGCCAGCAGTGCAGCACCCCTCCCCAACCCACAGCCATCTGTCCACTAACCAAGGAGAGAGGCCTGCAACAGATTTCTCCCTCGAGTCCCCTGAACAAACCAACTCTGCCAACACCTTGATCTTGGACTTGTAGCCTCTAGAACCTCAGATGAAATGAACTTCTCCTGTCTAAGCCTCCCAAATTGAATCACCTGTTACAGCAGCTCTAGCAAACTAATACAGAAAGGAGAACTTCTAATTAGAGAGTGTCCTCGTACATTAAAGTGATTTTTTAAAAATGCCTGAAAATTCCATGCAACCAAAAATATTTTACTATAATTATTGGTTTGGATAGGCAGAGAAAGTAGAAGGACCATGCTTAGGGTATGATTTCCTAACCAGTGCTGTTTCCATGGAGATTAAAGCAAAGAACAGGTGCATCTCCGCCTCCCCAGTGAGGCCAGGGTCAGCCCCCGGGAGAAGCTGCCCTGGGAGTCTGTGGTTCCCCTCTGCTTCCTGCTGCTGTCAGAGTTCGCTGTCCCTGCCCAGTGTTTGGACGTGGGCCATTTGCACCATTATTATGAGTTGTTTATTCTCTACCATATCATGGCCATGAGGAACCAAGTGATACCTCCAACTAAGGACCAAAAGTATATGTATATATAAAAGAATTGTGCCCCTGAGTAAAAAGCTTATACCAGAGAAGCAGTGTGGAAAAGGTTAGGAGACAGCAAGTCCGTGCAGGTAGAATTGTGCCCCCTGGTAAGAGCATCCTTGGCACCTGGTAAGATTTGCTCCAGAAGAAATAAGTGTAGGGACATTTTGCTAGAAATAGGCCAATTATCTGCTGGAGACCACCCATAAAATAGGTATTTATTTATTTTAATTTGCATGCCCCAAGCTGACCCTTGCATTGCGCTGCCAGGGGGCTGTGACCTCAGCCAGACACAGTCTCCAGACCTCTTCTTCCTTACTGCACACTGCAGGCACTAGCAGGGATGTGACGGGCTCACCCCTGCCCTGCACTAATGATTAGGCCTCGGTCCCCACCCTGCTGGCACGGCCCCCGTGGAGGGAGGCTGTGAGCTCCAACAACAGCTGGCAAGCCAGCCTCTGGGAATAAAACATTTTAGCACTTCATAAATTTCCAACAAGGTTTCAAATTGCCGCATTTCCCTCCTCTCAGCTCTGTCAACTAGAAAAAGGGGGAAGAAAGACTAATTAAGTCTATGGTGGGAAAGTGCTACTGGTAAGATTGCTACTTATTAAAAAGAATGAACTGTGAGGACCAAACAGCAAAGAAAGTGGAATTTCTTTGTATTTCCCCCACATATATTACACAAATCAGCCGCTGGATATCAGATGTATGGGGGGGGGGATGTGTTTGTATCAAATAATTAAATACATACTGGTAACAGGATAGCTGACACCTGACATTCTAAACCCAATGGAAGGTAACACATAATAAAGTAAAATGCTGGGAGACACTCAACAATATTGATCATTAACATTAGGGCTTGGTGTCGTTTTACAAGTAGGTCATTTCAAATTCTTTTCCCATGTAGTTTTTACAGTAAGAAAATGATTGCTGGCAGGTCATCAAATGGAGAGAAACAGCCTGGAAAGCTTCCTCCGAGTGACACTTTCCAAATTTTGATCATCATCACTATTTCTAAAAACAAAACCCCAAACAAAACAACAGCAGCAAAACCTCCTCTGAATTCTGTGACTCTTTGTTTTAAAAGGAAAAATACTCACTTGACCCGGAGTACTTGTGACTGGCGGGAGGAGGAACATTGGGGAGGAGAAGAGAAAGGAACTAACTCACAAAGACTTTAACTGTCAACTAAAATGCGTCGGCAGTGTGGTGGGAGGGATGCTTTCAGAAAACTAAAAGACAAATTTTTTTTTTATAACTTGTATGTTTAATTGATGTTTTCATTATATTTCCCCACTCTTTCATACAAGTTTGGCATATTGTTGGATATTTTCAAAGGATTTTATCCAGGGAATTCTTTGTTTGTTTTTTTTATTAAGTTATTTGTACATAGGTCATGTACACATTTATGCCATTATGGGATTCAATGTGTTGATTATTTGCACAAATTGGAGTGCTTACCTCCTACTAGTCAACATAGCCCTCACCTCATTTACCCAATTACAGCGTTAAGACATTTATGTTCTACACCTAAAAGATAAAATTTCAACTACTTTCACTCCAAGAAAAACTGCCCTTTTCCTGCTAGGAGAAGGAAGTCACGGCTGCCCTCACCCTGCAGCACAGCTCACACGGGAAGCTATTCAGCCTGAAATGAGAGGCATAGACTTAGTCGTGGGCATAGAATTGCGCAAAAGTAGGGCGCTGACAGATTCTGGCAACAACTTTGTGTCCAGATCGCTTTGAGCAAAACACACATCCACGCACAAAATGGGAACTAGACAAGCACCGGCCACAGCCCGAAGGGTCCCTGGTGTTCCCTGCACCTTCCTAGGATTCCTCTTTTCTTCTCCAGCCCAAGAAGGCTGACCTTCAGGGAGACATATATAAGCAAGCTTCTGCAGCTAGAACGCGAGGCAAAATGCCAAGAAGCGTGTGTGCCCCATTTATGTTTGAGAATAAATCCTTCCAGAGAGTGTCAGCCTTGCCGACGTCAGAGCAGTGACCACAGGAGGTGACTGTCTCACAACAGCTTCCCACCAAATGCCAGATGCAAATGACCGCTTTTATTAGCTCCAGCCTTGCTAATATGTGGTCCTGGGTATCACTGCTAATTGACGGATGAACTACTTCCCAGCTTCTCTACGGTATCCCCTGTGACAATCAGGATCTTTGAGAGGTAGGACCCCCAGTGTCTCAACTTCGCCAGTTGAGCCAATTATGATCCTTAGAGCAGCACTGATCCCATGCACTGTTTCTCTCTGTGTGAATGTGTGACTGTGTGTGTGTATGTGGCTTCACTAAGGGAAATAGAATTTTTTTTTCTACATATGAAGCAGTTTAGTGACAGGGAGAAAAAGAAAATAAATCAAGAATAATAGTGGATTAAGTGAAAAACTACTTATAAAACACTCTAATGTTGACTAATATAGGTAAACAAAGTAAAAGTAGATTATTAAAAGGCATCCAGGCTTTTAAAAACAGCACAGGCGACGATTCACTGAAACAGCAAGGTCACCCCAACCCAACCCACACTCAGTTTGCACCCCAGTGGCTCTGGGCCAGTTCTGCTGACCCACCCACTTGCCCCTTCGCTTAGGGTGACATCCTCTCGGGGCTGCAATGTGATCACTCTGTGTCCTAACCTCCTTGTCCTGCATTTTAAAGCAAGTTTCCGGTGATTTAATGCACGTTGTCTCACCCAGGGCTTCTCATAGTTACAGCCAATGCTCACTCATGGAGATCACTGTCCTCATCCTCCTAGCAATTCCTGCCGGGCATAACTGACCACCCATGTCTTGAGTATATGAATGAACCAGCCTGAGTTTCTTTTTATCAAATACCATTCCCAGGTGTTCGTGTGGTTTGGGAGTGTCACATTTTCCCTGGGAGATGTGGAAACCCTTCCCTGTAAGGAGCAGCTCTGCAAGCTGCCCACCACCTAGAAGGGAGTCAGGGTAAAAGCAGGTTTCCCTGGCACGTGTTGACCGTGACCAGAGTGCAAGTGGCAGTGACGACAACCAGTTGAGCACTAAACCTTGGGTACAGCCTTGGCAGATGGAGGAAATATATATAAATGAAGATAAAGAAAACTACTTTCTTTGAAAAGGAAGGTGGAGGCCCACAGAAAAATGGCAGAAGTTCACCCACAGAGGACATTATTGACCTCCTTTAACATCACGGCGAAGTGGTTTGGGGACCAAAATGTTAGACTCATCTCTAGAGGGCTGTTGGGGGATGTTTGCTCATATTAGTCCACTGGAGCCTAGACCTGGGGGATCACCCAGGCTGCCCCCTGTCCCTACTCACCTCAGAGGCCATGAACAGTGCTCAACTCCCACTTCTGGGAACATTCTAAAACAAGGGGTGACACACTTCTGTGACAAACAACCTGTTCCCCTGTAAATGATTCTTCATAGCTTGATTTCCTGAGCCAAGTATTCTAGCAAAGGGGGTGCAGCACAGGAAATTCCCAGGTTCGTTTTCCTTTTAGGGAGAGTGAGTTCTGGCCAGAGACTCACAGATGACCTCACAGCTGACCTCAGCAACACAACTGGCCTATGGTGCTGCGTCCCTCGGGAAGCCAAAGACGAGTTCCTGCAATCTCTACTGCCCATAGATGAGTGTTACCAGCTGCCTGACGTAATCGCAGTGAGAGCCCCACAGATAGCTCCCATTTCAAGCTGCCTCTTCTTTACTCGTGCCCAGAGAAGTGGATCTTATAGGGACAATGGAGAGTCTCATGCTCAGCCAGGCACAACACCAGAGCATTCCCACCACCAGCACTTAGTTGGGCCTCCCCAAACTTTCTCCTCAGCTGAGTCCTGACACGTGGATGTCTGTGTTGGTGTCTGCATTGCCACTTTCTGCAAGAATCCTGCAACGTCCTCTGGGCCCCCTGAGTCTCTGATCAGCATGGACACCTGAGCAGGTTCCCATCCCCAGCCACCCCCAAGTTGACGTCTGCTAACCCTGGCCTGCCTTCAGCCAGAATCCCATTCAGTTGATTTAGTCAGCATACCCTTTGTTCTTGAGGTTTCCTGTCAATAATTTTCTATCCACGGACCCCCACCCTTCTCCTTGGCTATCAATTCCCACTGGTCCTTGTATTTGGAGTTGACCCTGACCTCTGTGTCGTACTGCAAAGCCCACTGCAGTGATCCCCACCCCAGCACTAGGATCCTGAATAAATCTGCCTTGCTGACTGTCACAAAGGTCACGGCATAACTTTTTTCCTCTAACAATAACACTGAGCTCTTCTTCCCCATGTCAAACCGAGGGACGTTCTCTAAATTATATCAAAGATCTCCCTCAAAATAAAAGAGTGTTTTAACTGGTTTGCATTTCTTTTCTATACTAAACAGGACCTCACCATTAATATTTCTTAAAAGATCAGTTCTCCTTCCATTTTTTTCAGTTTCTTTCCATTTTTTTTTTGTAACATGGAAACCAAAATCAGAATCGGTTTCTCAACTCTTTGACGTATTTTTCTCTATTATCGTATTAGCATCACAGGTCAAAGAAGAATCACGGGGCTCATGCCTCCAGTGTCCAGGAAATTGGAAAATTGGTAACTTTAAGCACAAATACTCAACCGCTCTCTGGAACCGTGGGATACGTAGACGACCATGTGCTGACTTTGAAATTCATCCATGAGCAATGTTATTTGAGTTTCTCCCCTGGAACAGAGCGCAATGTTGTCAAAGTTACTTGTAAAACCAATGCAGGGCTCCCCACCCTCTGCAACTTCAGCACAGTTGGGGATGCGGAAGAAGAAACAGCAGCTAACCCTGCACCTGAAACCGGCCAGACGCCCTCACAGCAACCTCACAGAAGAGGGATGTTATTGTCACCCCTACTCTCCAGATGAGGAAATGAGGCACAGAAAAATTAGGTCAGTAGCCCAACCATCTGGCTGGCAGGAAGAGGAACAGAGCTTCAAACCCTGAAACATTCACCAACTAATTAGGCGAAAAAAATTAGTAGTTACTAAACGGAAGCAAAAGCATGGTGAGAGCAAAAGTAAAACGCAAAACCAGGCAGCACGATGGTGCCAGGTGAGGCTGGTGAGGTCACGGCAGTCTTTCCTTCTGGAATCTTCCAGGAAAAGACAAGATATCTGGAAAGGAAGAAAGCAGCCCAGGGGAACGTGGGCTTGGCCTGGGTCTCGGCGCGGCCGGGGCATCACGTCCCCAGGCTGGCCGACTGCAGGGCGCGCCCGCAGGTCACCGCAGAGTCTGACTACCCGGGGAACAGGGCAGGATGAGGACAGAGAGGTGCAGTGGACACAGGCCACCCAGCTGAGTCCCAGAGAGACAGACGCTGCTTAGGAATCCAGGCTCGCACCAGCCTGGAGCCACGTGGCTCTCGTTACCAGGCATGTTCCCTGAGCAGGTGCTGGGCTGGGCGGGCATCCTCCCCGGGACACTGACTCGTCCTCAGGCAGTTTTCATCATGCAGTTTTGAGCTGCCACAAAGTGAACCAGTTCAGGGAACACCCAGGCATGAAGGTCACCCGGAAGCATCTTTCACCTTTTTTCTCACGTGGAGTTTTGAAAGCAGAACACTGTGACAATGTGTACCAGAGTGTGCTGCTCCTGGAACTGTGAGCATATTTCCTCTGCACACAGACTCCTGGGGGACAGGGCAGCTTCTGGACCCGGTGTCTGCCAGGAGCATTGCCACAGCTAACGCAGGCAGCACAGAAGTTTCTCATCTGCTCCTCTGCCCCTGTGTGCACAGCTCAGCTCCATCTCAACTGCATCTCTAATAAAGCAAACAAATGGGGACCCTGGAACAATGCACACTTTATTCTCATTTTAGGTATAACTCTGAACCCAGTTTGTTTTATCTGCGATGCTGTTGTCACTGCCTCAGAACCTGTTTTTGATTTGGAAAGGCATTCCAAATAGGTATATTGGGAACTCAACCTAAAATAGCCAGTCAATTTAATTTTACACGCATGTTTTATTTCCAGGCAAAATGCATATGTTGCACAGAAGAGAGAGGAATAAATGGAGACCGAAGTGTATGGTGTAATCTTTATGAGAATGTTTTTTATTATTTCATAAAATGTGACTATGTTAACGGGAAAGATGCGTGAAGATAGTTGCTTTTTCTACACTGCTGATAACTTCAAAGTAGGACAGATGGAAATTGGCACAAAATTTTCAAAGTAAGGATCAGCAAAAATGTCCTATTGTCCTGTTGTGTCAACACAAATTAAATTCCTAGTTTCTGCTTTTAAATGTTCTGTTGGAAATAGGTGAAAAAAAGCAGTTCAGTGGTTATAGCCCATCTCTTTCCTCTCAGTCACAGGCATTTCAGACCTATGTGTTGGTGGCTTAAAATAATAGGAATTTAATCCAAAATCGATGTGTAGGCAATGCTGGTTCCCATTCCTCTCCTTAGCTTTTGGTATTTGCAGGCAGTCCTTGGCACGCTGTGGCTGTGGACACGAAACTCCAATTCCACCTCCATCCGTCATGTGTCCATCTTTTCTCTGCATCTTCACATGTAAGCCTCCCTCTCCGTTCTCTTAAAATGACCCTCAGCTTTGGGTTTAGGGCTCCTCCTAAGTCCAAGATGATCTCTGGATCTCCAGATCCTTAATTATGTCTGCAAAGACCCTATCTCCAAGTAAGGTCAGAGTCTGAAGTTGCAAGAGAACGCAAATGTTTAGGGGTCACAGTTCAACCCACCATAACAAACTCAGATGTGAGGACAAAGTGCCTACCTGCCAGGCTGATGAGGAAAGGCTCAGGTCTCTGGCTTTCCCTCTGACCCCATAGGAGGCATTTTGAACCAAGACGTTATGGCAAGCAGGCATGTGGCTGTGAATTTCAGAAGTCCCCTCCACTCCACTGCTCTCTCTTTTTATAGGGCAAGTGCCAGAGGGATCTTTCTTATACATGAGGGGATAACTGGACTACTGGGTGCCAGGCAGTGTGGGTTTGGGGGCCAGCTGTTTGTAGCAGTTATTTGGGAAGGCCAGTTGCCCAGAACCTTGGATTCTTGAAGATCCTCTGGAAGCTGGGTTCAGGTACATCCCCTCCCCCAACTGGGAAGGACATCATCAGTGCCAGGGGACACTGAAAGTGAGTTGAGAACCACTCACTGGGAATAAGGGGAAGGGGCTGCCAGCACTCAGAGAGAGTTCCCAGAGCTCCCTGGGGCTTGGCTAACACGACAACTTTGCATAAGACCAAGCTGCTTCTTTCTCTCTGAGATTTTTAATAAACGCCATCAAAGTGATAAAGGGAGAAAACAAGCATGCTACAGAGTGGAAGTGAAGTGAGAGGTCGGGAGATGCTGCAGAGCCGAGAGGCCGAGCCAGGGAAGCTCATCTCAAGTGCCCTGACGGGCAGTGAGGAACGCGCCCTCTGGTGCCCGGGAGCCTCCGCAGCCTGCTGGGTCCAAAGGTACAGGGGGCCGCGGTTCCCTGACACGCAGCCCTGTAGCTGCGGATCCCGGCGTCCAGGTGTGTCCTTCTCATCAATCTCTCATCACTCACACTGACATGGGTCAGTCTTGCTCCAGTTTATCAAAATGAGCCGACAGAATATCCCATAAAGTTATGAAAATACAATAAGCCTGAATATTAAAACGTTAAAGCTCTGTACAAATGCAAAGCTCTCTCAGACATAAATGAACCGCCTTTGCGATTTCCCTTCTATCTCAGATCGGTCTGCCATGACATCTTGCCATGACCACTAGTCTGTAACACTCAGGTCTCCTGAACATCCTCAGAACCAAGCAGGGACAGACCATCCTAGTCTCTTAATTGGATTATTCATCTCTAATTCATTTATGTGCTTGTTCACTCAATAGAGAATAATAAATAGGAAATAAAACGGTGAGGAAAACCAAGTGTAATTATTATCCTTATAGCAAGTATATGGGTTCAGGTTTAGTCCCAAAAGACACAGTGGCAAATGCCATTATCCTGAATGTTGAAATCCTGAAAGGTCAAAATCCCTGAAACTCAAAACTGTTAAAGTCTAAGCCTGGAAAGCCTAAAACGTCCAAAGTCTGAAATCCCCCAAATCACAATCCCACTACAGCTGTGTCATGCTAGATGGTACCTAGCATGGTCTTTATTTAGAAAGTTAGTGTGGTTTAAGGAGCTGTATATTGGTGCCAACCTGACAAGGGATGGACTTCTGGACTTAATTTTTGTTATCAACTTGACTGCTTTAAGGAATACTAAAAACCTGGTAAAGCACTATTTGGGGTTTTCTGTGAGGGTGTTTCTGAAGGAGATTAGTGTGTGAATCTTGGTGGACCAGGTGGGGGAAATCTGCCCTCAAGGTTGGCAGATGCCCAGAGAGAATAAATAAAGAAAGTGACTTCATTTCTCACTGAGGGCTGGGACAGAGTGTTCTGCTGCTGCCATGAACATCAGGACATCAGACTCCACGACTCACTCCAGCCATTCCCAGGTCCTGAAGTGTTCAGCCATGAACTGAGACTCACACCAGCTGCTTCTCCAGTTCTCAACATAAAAACCTCCAAACTTCCCCAACAAATGAAGAGATGTCCTTTCTGGGCATCTGCACTCGTGAAAGATAAAATTTCTTGAGATCTCAGTTCTTTGGGCAACAGTGGTAGTGACCCCTGGAGGTTTTGATCAATTTGTGACAAAGCTTAGACTGTTCTTCACAGTATTTCAAATGGCCAGTTACGAAGCTGGGTGCACACAGTTACCAGCCACCGTGATGTGCACTTAAATATTCCCCCTTTGGACCTGTTTATTTATGAATATGTTTTATCAGCTCATAACTGTTATATTGCATGAATGTCATCAGTATGCCTGAGTGTTTCTGCTTGCAAAAGTTTGTATATTATTATTATTGTCTATTTTATTATGTAAAATGGTCTATCAAGGGTTCCATCATGTTTTTATATTTCTCAAATAAATACCCCTTAAAGTATTGATAAATATCTTTTAAATTATTTTCTTTTTTCCAGAATTATATTTTTTAAATTTTGATCTTTCAGGACTGTGATTTCAGTGTTTTAGAGATACAGAATCTTGATCTTTTGGGATTTGAGCATTTGGGACTAGGGTTCTCAGGGCTGTGTGTTCTGGGACTATGATAAGCTCCCCACTTCCATCCACAGATGAGAGAGATCTAGTCAAACGATCATGGAAATGAAGGTAAAATCACATCTCTGCCACAAAGGACGCAAAGCTGCTGGGAGGTGGTCCGTCCCCACAGGAGGGTGTTCTGACCTATTATGAGGTTGGAGTAGGGCGTCTCAGACAGAGAGGACACAGGGGTGGGGGTGCATCTCTGAGACAGAGAAAGCAGATGGGGCCAGAAGGCAGGACGGAGCATGACGTGAGATGAGGCTGGAAGCTCACCTGGGAAGAAAGCTCTCAGAGTCTTGGAGAGCAAAGCAAGGATCCCGGTCTCTGTTCTGTGAGCAATGGACAGCAGTTAGGATATTTCAGGCAAAAAAAAAAAGGCATGTGGAGCTTTTAATTCAAGATGACTGAATGAGCCTACTCACGGTCTTCCCTTCTCCCAAAATTTCCTTAAAGTAAGATGAATGGGCTTAGGAAAGAGGGAGAAATCACTGTGGCAGAGAAAATGGAAGGAGTCATTAGGAAACAAGAGATTCCAACATGGACACAGTTTTTTCTGCTTCGCAAAGCCCACAGGGAACTAGTCCTTGAAACAGAGGCTGGGGAAGTCTTCCACAGAAACCCCATTTGCCACAGCATCCCAGGCCCACGCTCAGGGCAGAAGTGGCCTCAGAAGGATGTCAGTTTTAAATGTGTGGCTTGCATTCCAGCTGCTGTTTCAGAGGGACACAACAAATTTAAGGGTTTTCCAGACCTGGGACATCAGTTACTTACAGACAAATTACCTCTGTCTTTATGGTCAAGGGCTATCCTATTTAACGTAGAAACAGTAGGCGACACGGCTGGTCCAGACACACAGTGGACACCTGTAATCTCCTCCGTTGTTGCTACACAGCTGTGAAAATGACCTGCCGCTCACAGTTCTGACACACCCCACACCGTTTCTCAAGGGACGTCACTTCGCTCGTAACAGCCAATGCTGGGGTTACCTTGTATCACTTCACACTGAAAAGGGACTCAGTCCAGGCTTATTCACATTCACTCACGTTTATTCCCCGGTTCCACACGTATTTGTTGAGTTTCTACTATGTGCCAAGAAGCAGTTCAGTGTGATGTGAGGCTGCTTACATTTACATTCCACACTAAACCCATAATCAATATGCACTCAATAATAGAAGCCACAATAAGTGCATTCTAATAAAACTTTCTATCTCATGAATAAATTTAAGGGAGTAATAAGGATCAGAATTCAAGGTCGGGCCCAGAAGATACGAGGGGAAAATCAGACTATAATATTAAACTTCTGTACTCATCCCCTAATTTTATACAGAGGAAATGAATTTAAAATGATCATTAACAGCAAACCTGAAGTGAGAAAAGCAGTCACATAAAAAATGGACATTAAAAAGGACCGAGGGAACGTCCAAAACCGTCAGTGTGAGCCCTGAATCTTGTGCTATACAATGAGACTGTCTGGGTAACACCCAGGCCAATTAACACCAGGGTCAAAAACGCTGTCCATTTCTCTGGCTCCTCTTCTCACGGTTCCTTAAATGTTCCCAAGAAACTAAATGCTTCTGAAATGAACACATAGTATTCAATAAGAAAACATTATTATGCAAGGGGATTTAGATTATTTTCCTAAAACTAGATTTCTGCATTCTGAATAAAACTGAATATTTAACCAGCACACATTTTAAAACTTATTTTATTTTTCATTAAAGCATATCTGTGTACACTAATGCATGTATGGGGTACAATGTGCTGATTTAATATAGAATATGGAAAGCTTACATTGAACTGGTTAACATAACCATCTTATTTGTGTGGTAAGACATTTATACTCTACTCTCAATAGTTTTAAAATGTACCATTGCACTGTGCACATTAGATCAGTTCCCACCAAACACCCTCCCTCCTCCCTGACTCTCCCTTCCCCTCCCCCTCCTTCTACCCTCCCTCTTTCTGGACTATAGTTGTGTTTTATCATTTGAATGAATGTGTAGGTATTATATATTGGTTTCATAATAGTATTGAGTCGATTGGATACTTTTTCTTCCATTCTTGAAATACTTTGCTAAGAAGAATATGTTCTAGCTCTATCCGGGTAAACATAAAAGATGAAAAGTCTCCATCTTTTTATGGCTGCATAGTATTCCAATTTGTTAATCCATTCATGGGTTGATGAGCACTTGGGCTGCTTCCATGACTTGACAATTATGAATTAAGCTGCAATAAACTTTCTGGGGCAGATGTCTTTGTTGTTAAATGATTTTTGATCATCCGGGTATATACCTAGTAGAGGAATTGCAGAATTGAATGGCAGGTCTACTTTTAGTTCCTTGAGGGTTCTCCAAACTTCTTTCCAAAAAGGACAAATTAGCTTTCATTCCCACCAACAATGTAAAAGTGTTCCCTTCTCTCCTCATCCACGCCAACATCTGTAGTTTCGGGATTTTGTGGTGTAGGCTAATCTTATTGGAATTAGATGATATCTCAAAGTGGTTTTGATTTTCCTTTCTCTGATGATTAAGGATGATGATCATTTTTTCATGTGTTTTTAGGCATGTACCTGTCTTCTTCAGAGAAGCTTCTGTTCAAGTCTCTTGCCCACAAAGAAATGGGGTTATTTGTTCTTTTCTTACTTATTAGTTTGAGTTCTCTGTGGATTCTAGTTATCAGACCTTTGTCAGAAATATAACCAGCAAATATCTTCTCCCATTCTGAAGGCTGTCTGTTTGCTTTACTTAATATGCTCTTGGCTGTGCAGAATTTTTAGTTTGATCAAATCCCAGTAATGTATTTTTGGTGTTGATTCAATTGCCCAGGGACTTCTCCTCATAAAATATTCTCCCAGGCCAATTTATTCAAGCGTTTTCCCTGCACTCTCTACTGGTGTTTTTATAGTTTCATGTCTTAAGTTTAAATCTTTTATCCAGTGATAATCAATTTCTGTTAGTTATGAAAGGTGGGGGTCCAGTTTCAGTCTTCTACAGGTTGCCAGCCAGTTCTCCCAGCACCATTTGTTAAATAGGGAGTCTTTCTCCCAATTAATGCTTTTGATAGGTTTATCACAGATCAAATGACAATAAGTGGCGGGGTTCATCTCTTAGTTCTCTATTCTGTTCCATGTATCTACCTCTCTACTTTTGTGCTGGTACCATGCTGTTTTGATCACTATAGATTTATGGTATAGCCTGAAGTCTGGTAACGTGATACCCCCTGATTTGTTTTTATTTCTGAGTAATGTATTAGCTATTCAAGGTTTTTTTCTGATTCCATATAAAATGAAGTACTATTTTTTCAAGATATTTAGAGTATGATAGTGGTACTTTAATAGGGATTGCATTAAATCTGTAAATTGTTTGGGAAGTACAGACATTTTAACAATGTTTTTCTTCCCATCCACCAGCATGGTATGTTTTTCCATTTGTTAACATCTTCAGCTATTTCTTAAACTGATGGAGGCCATTTCACAGCAAACCTATAGCCAAAGTCATATTGAATAGAATAAAATTGAAAACATTTCCACTCAGATCTGGAACTAGACAAGGATGCCCACTGTCTCCACTGTTATTCAACATAGTAATGGAAGTCTTAGCCATCACAATCAGACAAGAGAAGGCAATCAAGGGTATCCAAACAGGGTCAGAGGAGATCAAACTCTCACTCTTCGCTGATGATATGATCCTATACCTGGAAAATCCCAGGGACTCAAGTACAAAATTCTTAGAAGTGATCAAGGAATACAGCAGCATCTCAGGATACAAAATCAATATTTACAAATCAGTAGCTTTTATATAAACCAACAATAGTCAAGCTGAAAATATGGTCGAGGACTCTATACCTTTTACAGTAATGCCAAAGAAGATGAAATATCTGGGAGTTTTCTTAACAAAGGATGTGTAAGATTTCTATAAAGAGAGAATTGTGAAACACATCTTTT
>CAUYRH010118594.1:0-10462 GCA_963574655.1 Perodicticus potto
AAATAAACTTGCCATTTGACCCTATAATTCCTTTACTTGGTATATACCCAGAAGACCAAAAATCACATTACAACAAAGATATCTGTACCAGATTGTTTATTGCAGCCCAAGTCATAATTGCTAAGTCATGGAAGAAGCCCAGCTGCCCATCAATACACGAATGGATTAATAAACTTCCATGTATACCATGGAATATTATGCAGCCTTAAAGAAAGATGGTGACTTTTCCTCTTTCATATTTACATGGATGGAGCTGGAACACATTCTCCTTAGCAAAGTATCTCAAGAATGGAATAAAAAGTATCCAATGTATACAGCCCTAATATGAAGCAAACTTATATCTTTCATATGAAGGCTACAACCCAACTATTGCACAAGAAGACGAGGAAAGGGGAGAGGGAGGAAAGGGGAGGGAGAGGGTGGGGGGAGAGATGATAAAGGGTGGGATCACACTTGAGGTGCATCTTTGAAGGGTCAGGGGAAACCTAAATGCAGAACACAAATGTTTTCACACAGTAAATGAGAAAATCTCATGAACGTTATGTCAAACAGGCAGATGAAAATATTTCAGATTGTATGTGAGGCCTGCACACTGTACCCCATGATTGAATTAATGTTTACAGCTATAATTCAATTAAAAAAAAAAGTAAAAGGCCAGGTATAGAATGGCATAAGATATTCGTAATAAACATCTCTGAAAAGCAAAAACAAAAACAAACAAAGATAATAGGGCTTTCAATATAGAAATTTATGATTTTAATTTCAAATATATCCTCATTATCTCCTTAAGTATATTGATGTTGATGTTGTTCTATTCCCTATTTCTAGTCACATATTCATTTTACTCATATTTTATGATAAAGAATGGTTTTAAGAATTGAAGGTATCTAATGGGTCATACAAAGTAGTATATTAGGAGTAATGATTTTAACTTATTAGCAGCCAATAGCTTTTTGTCCCTCGTGTTTTATTGAGAACAAGACCTTCCTTAGAATGATAGAATAATCCTATCTCTGTAACTCTGTCTTTTCAAGCCAGGTAGAAAGCTGAGATTTAAGAGAGCCTAGTTATTCATGTGGCTTCAGTATATTCTTATGTCACAGGGCATTATAATATCTGTCTCATGTAGCTCTTGAAGTGAATATGAAAAAGTATAATTTTAAAATCTTTGACCAGTTAAAATGTACAATGGTACATTCTTAATATGATAGTCACAGGTACTGGAAAATCTCACTGGTTTATCTGGAAAATTAGTGTTTTATAAGTTTTATAACTATAATTCTAAGATATGATATTTTAATTTAAGCATAAAGATTTTAAAAGAAAGATATTAATGTAGTATACATACAATGCTTTTATTTAATTACTAAACATAAGTTTAAAATTCTGTGTTTTCCATGTTAATCATTACCTGGATAGATGATAAAAGGTGATAGTTTTAAAGAGAAGTATTTACAAGACACCTATTATATGTCTCATATTTTATGTTGTATTTGGTGGGATAGAATCATACTTGAAAATAAAATTAAATATGAAATGATCAAAAGGTAAAAGAATATAGCTCACGCATATGCTTTATGGTTTAAGGCAAGGGAAAAGTCAGTATGAGTTACTGTTTGTCATTGGTTTTACCATGTAAAGGAGTTAGGAGGCTGAAGACAGATCCTGAGAATGGAAGGAATTTGATGAAAGCAGGGGGGTAAATATTAAATTTCTACCAGGAACAGCCTATAGTATTATATTTTAATTAGAAATCATACATTGATTCCAATAAGTTCTGTCACTATGCTTAGGCGTGAGTATAAAAATCTCAAATTTTATTGTTTTTTTATATCAAATTAATATGAGGGCATAAATTTTTAGGTTACATTATTCTCACTTCCAAGGTAAAGTTCAAGTTGTAGAAGAGCCCTTCCCCAGGGGTGCGAGCTGACCACCTTCACATTGTGCACCTTATTGAGATCCCAATTTTAATTATTGCATGTCATTCTAATATCAGCATCCAGACACATACTACTCTGTGCACACTAGTTCACACCTGGTAAAGTGCTAAAAAATTCAGGAGATAACTGTACTTAAACTTGCAAGATAAGGAGCCAGCTTCTGCTGCAGTTTTTAGGAAATAATGCAAGAAATTTTCTTCTAGTTAATTTGCTTGAGTTCTTTCTAGATTCTTGTCATTAGCCCTTTGTCAGGTTCATAACATGCAAATATTTTCTCCCATTCTGAAGATTATATATTTGCTTTGTTGATTGTGTACTTAGCTGTGAAGAAGCTATTTAACTCAATTAGGTCCCATTTATTTATTTTTGTTGTTCTTGCCATTGCTAATGGAATCTTCAAGCAAATTAACAAGAAAAGAGCAAAAAATCCCATTTGTAAGTCGGCAAAAGTCATGAACAGAACCTTCTTTGAAGAAGACAGACAAATGGCCAAGAAACACATGAAAAATGCTCATTGTCTCTTATCATTAGAGAAATGCAAATCAAAACCACCCTGAAATATCACCTAACCCCAGTAAGAATAGCTCACATCACAAGGTCCCAAAGCTGCAAGTACCGGTGAGGGTGTGGAGAGAGGGGAACACTTATGCACTGTTGGGATTACATACTAATACCACCTTTTGGAAAGAAGTATGTAGAATCCTTGAAGAACTAAATGTAGACTTTCCATTTGATCCTGCAATCCCATTACTAGGTATCTACCCAGAAGAAAAACACCATTTTATCATAAAAACATTTGCACTAGAATATTCATCGCAGCTCAAATCACAAGGGCAAAGAAGTGCAAATAACCCAAGTGCCCATCAACGCTTGAATGGATCAATAATCTGTGGTATATTTATGCCATAGAATACTATTTAGCCATAAAAAGATGGAGACTTTGCATCTTTTGTATTTACCTGGAAGGATTTGGAGCACATTCTCCATAGTAAAGTATCACAAGAATGGAAAAGTAAGTGTCCAATGTACCCAATAAGTTGAAACTAGTAGATTAATAACCAGAGGACCACATAGAGAAAAGCACAGTCAAGTCAGAAGGGAGGAGGAGGGGAGAGGATTTGGTAAATTCTCATTTCACAGGTACAATGGGGGGATATATGGCTCATTTCCTGAGTGAAGGGTGAACTGTAACTTGGACTTTACCTTACAAATGCAAACAATGTAACCTAATTATGCCCTCATATTGATCTGAGATTAAAAAAAATAAATTTCCTTCTATTTTTCCAGATAGTAAAATGCTTATTTATTTCTCAGGGACAAACATAAACTGCTTACTTATTAATAGTAAAAACAATCAGCTGATTTGGACAGGGTTCCTGAGTCATGAAACACTTTAAAAAGCTTTGTATGAAGGTTTAATTACACATAGTAGTGAGAACTGAAGCATTGATCCAAGGGGAGATAAAGCTTGCTGTTTCCAGAAGAAAGGAGAGGTACTGAGAAGGTATAACAGTAAATAGCCACCACTCTGTATTTGAAGACTATGTCCATTGTATCAGATAGTCTCTAAAGGATGGGCCAAGTGAAAAATTTCCCTTTGTAAAAATACTTAATGCTAGGAGTCTAAAAAATGCTCAAATCTAACATCATTACGTGGTAGATTAACAAAAGCACTAAGAGAGTTTGCTTTGACAGCTCTCTGTTGTAATAGAACCTAGGTATTTTATCTCTCTTCCCTTTTCCATCCTCTCTGTAATCCCTCTGTTTTCTCCTGAAGTCTATTACTTCATGGTCACAAAATGTCTGCAAATGTTCAGAAATCAAGTCCTGATGTGACTATGTTCAAGGTAGAAAGCAGAGGATCTGCTAGGATGATGAAAGAGAGTGAGCGAGAGATCTTATATTCTCCTATCTTTTAGGCACAAAAAAAAATCTCAATAGAACTTCAGCATATTTTGTAAAAATTGACTTTACTGAGGTTTAACTTATAATAAAATTCAACAGGTTTAAGGGTGTAAATTAAATTAAGTTGTCACCAGTTATACGGTCATGACACCAATAGTGCAATCATGATATAGAATCTTTCCACCACTTCAAAAAGTTAGGATGTTTCTATTTAATAGATCCTGGTAGACTACAATGTCTTTTACTGGCAATGATGAAAATGCTTCTGTCTCTGATGATATTTTCAGATCTTAATGAAAGCTGACTTTTCAATAATAGCTACCTTGTGTTAAGTACATGCTATTGCTAGTCACTACACTGAATGTTTGACATCCGTTACCTCTTTTAATTTTTTTTAAGTTTAAAAAAATTGATATATAGTAGCTATCATATATGGAGGTATATGTCATATTTTGATATAGGAACCCCTAGTGTAATGATAATATTAAGGTTGTTAGGATATTAATCAACTCAAACATTTATTTTTGTGCATGTTGGGAAAATGACAATTATTCTCTTCTAGCTATTTTGAAATATACAATAAATTACATTAGCTATAATCTCTCTGCTGCACTATCAAATGTTAGAACTTATTCCTTCTATCTAACTGTGCATTTTTACCTGTTAACCACCTTCTGTTCATCCCTTCCCCAACCCTTCCCCATATATCCCAGCCTCTGGTAACCACCATTCTGTTCCTCTTTTAATTCTTAAAACAACAGGGTGAGATAGGGTCTGCTAACAAGGCTGCTACTAGTCTATAAGGTGCCTTTGCATGAAGTAGAAAAAGGCAGCCTGTGTTGTTGGATGGGGGAGATAAGGCCAGCTGAGCAGAGCAGTGACAGAGTCTGGCCTTCTCTTTCCTCCTAAAATAGACACTTTTGTGGATTGTATCAACATTTGGATGAGTAAGCCTACTCAATTGTACCCATTTTACAATAAGAATACTTTAGAGGAGTGAGTCAGCTTATTCTAGGTTATAAAGTATGGGCTTTTGATGATGAGATTTAATTCACCGGCATTTTGGTAGGTCAATGGAGAAATGTCCTTGACCAATTTCTTTTTCAGGAATTTCTTTTATAGATTTTTTTTAAAAAGAAAAAAATATATACTGTATTTTATTGTTAACCATAGTCACCCTCATGCACAAATGAACCCTAGAATTTATTTTTTCTATCTAATTGTAACTTATATCCAGCCCCTTTCGCTCCCCAATCTCCAGTTCTTTTATAGATTTTGCCTTTTTCCCTATTAGCACTTAGTAACTCTCATACTTAATCAAGCTTATCTCTTTCTTCATTGATTTAATAACATAAAATAATGTTCTCAGTTATGACACTATTAATAATTATTGCAATTACTATTTGTTTGTAGAACCTCATATAATTTTATCATTTTAGTGGAAACTAGCAATAGATGATAATTACTGCAATCATTTAAATTTGACTAGTTACCAGCACCCCATATGAATAAGTTTGTTTGCATTCAGACATATGAAAAGGTCATATGTTATGAGGAGTCCTCTTTTTGCTAAAATTATTTTTGCTAAAAAACTAAACCTTTTTGGATAACCAATATATCTTCTTTTATTAATCACAGAAGGTTATTAAGTTCTATTGAAATTGCTTAATGATGCCATAAGATAAAATAAAAAATCTGGTTCAACATTATATGCCTTGTACAATTTTTGTATAATTTTATGATTTTAAAGCTGTCATAGAAAATCTCAGGGAACATATCCTTGAGAATTGCAGAACAGTTGTTTTTGGAATGAATTGTTTAGAGGTTGTCAGTCTGTACTAGAATTGCAAATATAACCTATAATTGGAGGTTTTTTCTTTTTCCTGATGTTGAGAGAGAGTAAATTAAAATAAGATGTTCATTTCTTGATATTTAAGTCCATAGTTTACCCATCTTGTCTCCTGAAAAATAGGTATAATTAGATCTCCTGCATAATTTACTTACTATTCTATAAAAAACAGTGTACAGATTAGTGAGAACCTAGAAATGTTGGCAGGAAAGACTCCCAATTAGAAAATGATTGATTAATTTGTTGCAGTTGATAAAGTGTTGGTGTTTTATTTTCAGATTTCAGGACCATAGAACAAATAATCTTAAGTATCCACTGTGGGTTAAAATCAGAGGCTGCTGAGTCTTTGCCAGGTTACTCCTTTTTGGACTAACCATTTTATTGTTTCTTCTGTTTAGTTTCTCATAGAAAATGGTTCTTAAAATATCATAGGGTTCTGTGTTAAGTGAAAGAAGAATTTCTTTACTGATATGCTTGTGTCTAGATATAAATCTAGGACATCACTTTACCCTAGAGCAGTGGATCTTAAAGTGTACTTCCCAAACTAGTACTGTCAGTGTTACCTGGGGTCTTGTTAGAAATGCCAGTTTCAGGGCTCTTTCCCAGAGTTAGTAAATCAGAAATTGGGGATAGGCCCAGGAATTTTTTTTTTTTTTTGTTTTTTTTAAATAAGAGGAAGGGTTTTAGTTACCAGCTGGAAGCTTATGGCATAGAAGAATTACAAATGGCCACGCTGTCTGGCTGGCTTGGTCTTTCCCTTTTTTATTTTCTTTTTAATTTATTGTTGGGGATTCATTGAGGGAACATTAAACTAGGTTACATTGATTGCATATTTTTTTAATTTTAATTTTTTATTAAATCATACTTGTGTACATCAGTGCAATCATGGGGTATAGTGTGTGGGCTTCATATACAATCTGAAATATTTTCATACAACTGTTTAACATAACCTTCATGGGATTTTCTCATTTATTGTGTGAAAACATTTGTGTTCTGCATTTAGTAGGTTTCACATGTCCCTTCTAAGATGCACCATAAGTGTGATCCCACCATTTACCCTTTCCCCACACACCCTCCCCCTCCCCTTTCCTCCCTTTCCCCTTTCCCCGTCTTCTTGTGCTGTAATTGGGTTATAGCCTTCATATGAAAGCTATAAACTAGCTTTATAGTGGGGCTCTATACATTGGATACTTTTTCTTCCATTCTTGAGATACTTTGCTAAGAAGAATGTGTTCCAGCTCCGTCCATGTAAATAGGAAAAAGGTAAAGTCACCATATTTTTTTAAGGCTGCATAATGTTCCATGGTATACATGTACCATAATTAATTAATCCATTCACAGATTGATGGGCACTTTGGCTTCTTCCAGGACTTAGCAATTAGGAATTGGGCTGCAATAAACATTCTGGTACAGATATCTTTGTTGTAATGTGATTTTTGGTCTTCTGGGTATATACCAAGTAAAGGAATTATAGGATCAAATGGCAGGTCTATTTTTAGATCTCTAAATATTCTCCAAACGTCTTTCCAAAAGAAATGTATTAGTTTGCATTCCCACCAGCAATGTAGAAGTGTTCCCTTTCCTCCACATTCACGTCAACATCTCTGGTTTTGGGATTTTGTTATGTGGGCTAATCTTACTGGAGTTAGATGATATCTCAAGGTAGTTTTGATTTGCATTTCTCTGATGATTAAGGATGGGGAGCATTTTTTCATGTGTCTGAAGGCTGTGCACCTGTCTTCTTTAGAGAAGTTTCTCTTCAGATCCTTTGCCCATCCTAAGATGGGATCACTTGTTCTTTTCTTGCTAATATATTTGAGTTCTCTGTGGATTCTGGTTATTAAACCTTTGTTGGAGGTATAACCTGCAAATATTTTCTCCCGTTCTGAGGGCTGTCTGCTTGCTATACTTACTGTGTTCTTCCCTGTGCAGAAGCTTTTTAGTTTCATCAGGTCCCAGTACTGTATTTTTGATACTGCTTCAATTGCCTGGGAAGTCCTCCTCATAAAGTATTCACCCAGGCCAATTCTTTCAAGAGTTTTCCCTGCACTTTCTTCTAGTATTTTTATAGAAGATACATTGGATACTTTTTCTTCCATTCTTGAGATACTTTGCTAAGAAGAATATGTTCAAGAACTAGAGGAAGACATTGGAGGAGGATATTGAAGGATTTTCGTTTGTTTGTTTTTGACTGGATTGTAGTCTGACTAGATTTGTACAATAAAAAGCTTATCCTGGTTACAATGGAGAATATATGTGAGGGGGGCATAAACAAATAAAAAAAAACAGCAAAACCCAAAATGACTCAGAAAAGTAGACAAATTAGAGCAACACTGCGAATAATAAAATCGTGAATTTTACTAAAATGAAAGTTTCACATTATCTGAATATCAATAACTTCCAAGGATGCTTTTGAGGCTCTTCTATTAGCTCCTGAGGAATTTCATGTTCTGGTGTTAAATCAGGCTAGGATAAATATGGTAACAAACTGGTTAATAACATGGAACTTGGAGCCACATTGCTTGGGTTCAAATCCTGCTTCCACCAAACTAGTTTGACTATTTTGGGCAAGTTACTTAATCTCTTTCTGCCTTATGGGTCTCTTCAGGAAAATAGGTATAATAATGATAGTACTTACCTGGTAAGGTTGGTTACTGATCCCATTAATGAGTTAATATACGTACCGTGCTTAGGATGGGGCTTGATACAGAGTAAGTGCTGTATAAAGTATTTGTTTATATTGTCATTGCAGTTGTACACATATCTAAAACATTTGGTGAGCACATATGTAGTTTGAATGATTAATTAGATTAGAGCAGGAGGCGAGAATGGTTTTGTAGAAAGGGAGACAGAGATAACTACTGAGATTGTGCTGAGAAGATAAGTGAATGATGGCACCTGCTTGTAAAATGATGAAGACTGGAAGAGGTACAGGGTTGGGAGACAAACTCATGAACTCAATTTGGGGTGTATTCGGTATAAAGTGTCCACAAGACATCCAGGGAGCACAGTTGAGCAGACAGTGGAATGCTATGTATATATGGGTAAGGTTTTTTGTGTTAGTGGAGTCTGGATTGGAGACATACTGCCAGAAAATAGATGGTAATTTAAGTCACAAGATTACAAGAGAACTTCTAGAGAGACAAAAAGAGAAAGAGAGATTATAGAGGTCAAAAAAGGCAGCCCCAAGAGTTTGAACTAATTTAATTATATCTTTAGGAATAAAATATTAACATGTTCTGACACAACTGTCATGGACTTATTTCTGGAAGTACTTCGTAGAGCTTTAAATTCTCTATTATTATTTAAAAACATTTCATGGGAGGAACATCTTAAAATCTCTCCTCTTGTGAGTAAATTTATTTTCTCTAGCTACATAGGATTTAAGATATACAGTTACCTTTCCACAAATGTGGTACCTTTAAGATTCATAGATCATAGAGATCACGACTTTGGACGTAGCTACAGTGAATTCCTTCACAGGGTCTAGCCTGTGTTCTCAGCCTTATTGTGGGTGGGACAAATAACTTGTGTAACTACACATTTCTCAACAACCTTGGGGTATTTTGAATGATTTACCTAAACAATTCTGTACCCTGAAATTTAGCTGAATTATTGTTATATGTTGTATGTGTGTTATGATTTTTTTCTTGCACTTTTTCTCAGTGCTATTTATATCGGGTATGCTCAGTGTTAGGTTACTTTTAATTTCTATATTGTTGTAATTTTCCTCTGAAGAACTCACAGCTTTGCACGCAGTTTGCCTCAATTATCTGGTTCTATACTTGCGCTTGCAACTAATCCTCTCATTCTATTCTCCAGCTTTCAGATGCTTGTTATTCTCTTCTCAGCTACAATTTCCTTATGAATCCCTTTGCCTTGAAAATTTCCAAGACTGCTTAACAGGAGTGCCATATTTAGCCTCTGAATGTGTCTAATTCTCCTATACAAGATTGTTCTCTTTTCACTTGGCGTCAAGGGATTGACTCAAAATAACTACCCTTTGTTACAAAGAAAGAGGAGCAGAACCAAAGAAGTTCGCTAAAATGGAGGCTTCACAATCAGTTTAAAAAGAAAAGTCATAAAATGTCTTAACACCAGCAGCTTCCAAGGTTGGCAGTTTTGAGGCCCTCTATTTGCTCTTTGGGAATTCCATTTTGAAGAACTGATTTGATTTATGATGTCACATTATGTGAGAAAGGAGCGAGGTTAAGTACTAGGCTTCACATTTAGATTGGAGTCCTAGAGACTAAAGCTATTAAAAGGCTTATTTTTAGTACACACTATTATATAGCTTTCTCTTTCAGCACTTTGTACCACCAAAGTGGCATTTATCATATGTTTTGATTCTTATACACCTGTTTTGTCTTCCCTACTAGATTTGAAATATCCTCTTTTAAGACAACCGGTGCTTTTTTTTTCCTCTAGTGACCTGATAGGGCTTTTTAAATTAATCTAGTAAATGAATAATATTAATTATGAAGCAGCAAACCTCAGATTTTTGCTTTCAAAATCAGAACTAATTCAGGTAATTTAAGCAAAGAGACCTAGGAAAAAAACAATATAGATTGTTTTTCTTTTCTTTCTTTTTTTTTTTTTATATTAAATCATAGCTGCGTACATTAGTGCAATCAAGGGGTACAATATGCTGGTTTCATATACAATCTGAAATGTTTTCATCAAACTGTTTAACATAGCCTTCATGGCATTTTCTTAGTTATTGTATGAAGACATTTGTATTCTGCATTTAGTAAGTTTCGCCTGT